>JAOTON010000383.1:600000-843727 GCA_034440635.1 Lepas anatifera
GCGTCGGCGTTATCGGGATGAAGTGAAGGGCCTATCGACCCAAAAATCTTTTAGTATTGGATATAAATTTTAAAGTTTCTTTCGCTATTGCTAGGTTAATATTGTGTGCGTTTGTTTCTCCATGAAGCAAAATTTTGATTTTTTGATCGGCTGAAAAATGTGAAAAATCGGCTCCTATTATGAGGGAAATGTTCCGGTGGAGAACGTTTCTCTGTACTGCGTAGTTGGGGCAATGGGAAAGAAAATGTTTTGTGTTTTCGTTTACATGGCCGCAGCTACAGAACGGGGTATCTGATCGAAGGATTTGGTGAGCGTGGCCATTTAATTTTGACATATCGACTCAAGCTGCGTCAAAAGAGAGTTTGGGATTTTCTTACCATACGTGTAGTATTCTGGAGGCTGTTTCGTAGATATATGTTCAAAAATGTATTTTTTAAAGGATTTATGCGATTGAAGGTCCCGCAGGGCAAGCCTTCTAGTAGACGCCAACGAACCTCCGCTAGACCTGAGAAGGAAGCGGTTGGCATTATCATACGCTAGCAAAATCAGGCAGGATCCGTCCCATCCAACATACAGGTGGATTTTCGACGAAAATTTGACTATGCCCCTCAGAATGGTGCGACAGACATCTTCACGAGCTCTCTGTTTGCGTGTATCTCTGTGGTTAGAAGGCAGCGGCGTTGACCTGGAAGTAATTGCTGAAACGCGACCAGAACGTACGGAACCATGGCGACTCATCTCTGCACAATGCGATCTCGATGTGATGCGCCATAAAAAAGCAGCAACACTACCCTCAGAATTTCTGGCCTTAGCGCTGCGCAAAATCGGCTCCTATGCAGGTCATGCCCGGTTCTACACCGACGGCTCGAAGTCTACCGGCGGTGCTGGAAGCGCCTTTTTAGGAGAGGGACTGAGTCAGGGTTTTAGCCTACCAGCGTCTGTTTCGGTTTTTACCACAGAACTATATGTCATTCTCCGGGTTTTAAGACACATCAAGCGTTCTCAAGAGGATCGATATCTTATCATAACGGTCTCTGCTAGCTCACTGACAGCACTCCAATCTCATCACCCACAGCAAAACTGGCTTATACCATCTATAAGAAGGCTTCTGACAGCGATCTCCGCCAGAGGGACTGATGTGCGCTTTCTTTGGGTACCGAGCCATATTGGAATTTCAGGGAACGAAGAAGTCGATAAGGTTGCGAAAAAGGCGTCCGTATTACCCCCTTCGCGTCAGTTTAGGATTCCGGCTTCAGACCTCAAAGCATCGTTCAGAACACTACAGGAGACCGAATGGCAGTCAAGGTGGGCTGCAGAGCCAGAGTGCTTTATGAAACGTCTGCGCACCTCCATTGAGAAATGGGAGTCGAGCAACAGAAAAAGCAGAAGAGAGGAGGTGGCCCTCTCTAGACTCCGCATCGGGCACTGTTATGCCGCTCATGCCTACCACCTGAATAGCTCTACTCCTAACCTGTGTGTACATTGTGGCAACCGCCTTACTGTCCAGCATGTTTTATCCGAGGTAGACTGCTGTGACAATCTCAAAAGGCAAATGCGTCGGTTCTTCCCACCGGTCTCCTTAGAGCAGTGTCTTGGAAACGATCCCGTCGTAGACATCAAACACGTTTTATCTTACCTGAAAGAAATAAAGTTTGACATCGTTTATAGCCCTCACAGCGCTTTTTAGCGGCGACACCTCCGGCATAGAAAATTCTAACCAAGATCATTTTGAACTGACCTAACCTGACAATGCTGGGCACATATAGCCAAAGAAGCTGAAGTGCCCTTAAACACCAATAATCATCATTTGTCACCGCAGCCGGTGCAGTCACAATCTGAACAACTCATAATCTTACATTGACATGCAGCGACATCGAATAGTTTGTCCAGATCTGCTTCTACACTCTGCACCTCGGCTGGGTCAGAAACCCTTTTCCATACAATATTATTCACTTTTCTCCATAACTTTTCCACACTTGTTCCGATACCCCGGAACGAGAGTGTGACAGGAGGTTTTAAGAGAGGACTCACTTTCAGCCCCACCTCTGACACCTTTTCTGGTACGTCCCTCGCCATATCGGCTATTGAGTACCGTTCCATGCTTACATTCTGCTCTCTAAGAAGAACGGCATACTGCAAAACTGCCCGTTGGGTGGGAAGTTCGCTCGGAACAAAAGCCTTGCTGGGTCCAATGAGTTCAGGGAGACCACTTGAAACTCCTCTGGTTTTGGGGGCCATTATGGATATCTGGAATGGAAAATGTGGTTAGGTATAGGAAAATGGACAGGAAAACAGGCACATGGAACATCAATTCATCAAATAAAACAGGTGAGGTAAAATAGCCAGAGGGTTACTGGCAAAAATTGTCTAAGAGATATGCTGGAAGCAAAGTTTCGTTTCGGACCGTGCGGAACTCACATGAGCAAAACTCCAAGTCAGCCTAACTTCTAAAATATTAACTTTTCAGAGGGATTTTTATATTTTAATGGCTCTCTCATCGAGACGGTTAAAATGAGCTACTATTTTGCATAAGTATAACAATTAATTCTCTCGGGCAAAACAACACAAAAGTTTGAAAAACACCATATTTTGAAAGGCATTTTGGGAAAATTTCCCAATATCCCAGCGAAATAATTTTTATGCCAAAACGCTATGCACACATGAAGGCAAAAACGTAGGGTGTCCGTTTTTGATGAATAGATTTTGAAATTTCTCGATACAGGCTAATGTCCATAGCCACCCATGCATAAGGGCGTTTCCTTTTTCGCTAATAAATTCTAAAACAAGCAAGATACAGCTATAGGTGATGCACCATTGCAATCTTCTCGTCAATACGAATCGAATGATATATAATATTGCTATGCCAGGTCAAATTTGAAAATTTGACCTGGCCCAGGTCAACGGTCTGACCCAGCTTGACCTGGTATAGTCATGATGTATATCATTCGACTTGCAGTGACTATACAAACACTTTGGTGATAAAATAAAAGTTATATATTGTTTATTCAAAATTTATAGAGTAAAACACCAAAAATGCTTATTTGACCTAAGGTGACCTTTCAAAGGTCACAAGCCAAATTTTTTTGGCATCAACTTCAGAAATGAGGTAAGAGCAAGCCGGAACCGATGTTTGAAGTTGATTCCATCCATACTTACTGAGAAAAGCTCATTTCGTGATTTTCTCCATGTATTTACAATGGGGAGGTCATGCCCTGCACATGACCTTAGGTCACCAATATAAAAAATCCCGGAACATATGTTGTAGCTCCTGGTGGGCCCAATATGTGGTATGAGTTTCAACTTGATCAATTAACCCGCCTTTTAGTTATGCAGTCCTAAGCATTTTTTTGAGGTGAGGTCACTTCACCTGGCCTGGTGACCTGAACTGATATAACTTTGCGATAAAATTTTCAGGAAAGATGTAAAAATAATAGAGGAACAGCCAGACCAAGTTTGGTGGCGCTGCGCGCCGCCGTTTTTTTTTTTTTTTTGCTCACTTCGGAAAAACCCGAGGGGGGTCTAAAAAGACCCCCCAACCGGGCGAAGGTTAAAGGGAATGTGGCACTTCTGTACTGTGATTGGAACTGAAACCACCATGTGATACAGAACGCCAGAAGACCCAGGTTGTGCAGTTTATTTGTCCCAGAAATCATAGTTTGCGGAGAAACATCGTGTGTTTAGTACGGATAGTGGCCCCTAAATACGTTTCTCTCAGTATTCCCAAGAGAAGCACGATATGAAACAACGGGCTTCCCGATATGCACGACGCGACTGATAGCTCAGCTCAAATCCTATGAAGCTGCCTTATTCCCTTTAAAATATTGTCCAGCTGTCGTCGATCGCACGTCAAATAGATGTGAATAATAAACTGAAGATTAAATCGCGGAAGATGTTTGACGCGAATCGGAATGTTTGTTTCTGCCGTAAGCTGTCTGCGGACAGGTATGTTGATCTTGAGATTGATTTGAGATTTGAGACAGTTCTGGCTTATGATGCTGACGTAAATACCAAAACATCGGCAGATAAATACGTCACTGAAGATAATATTGATTTAAGTTGAAAGCCCCTGGAGACTCGCATATTTATTAAAATTGTTTATAGAACTTTAATTTTGTGATGCAAATATTTTTGCCTCGTTTTTTGTGGCTATTTTTTAGTATTTCACTTGAATTTGTCATTTGTTTGGCACAAAGAAGACGCACCAACATGGTGTATATGAAAATAACCACGAAACCTGACTGGCACCAGGAATGGTGGGTCGGCCGCCAACTATTCGGTTTTTCGGTGCGAGCTCCATTCCGAGCCCAGACCGGCTCCGTTTCGGCTGTCAATGCTTGAGTGTGGTCCAAGACCCAAGACAGGTGGCAGTTTCTGGCGAGACCGGGCGGCGAGGATGTGACCTTTACAGCACCCCTGAGATGACGCACTGCCTGCCGACTGTTTTCTGTTAGCTCTCAGCCAGAGCACGTGCTTATTTGCGTTAGTGTAAATCTGGACGGCTGGGTGATTGCAGAGCACCTAAATGTCCATGTAAAGAGGCACTTGCCCTGCTCGGTGTCTGGCCCGTTGCTGTTGGTCCCTTGTGAGTTTTGGTTGGTGCTTAACGTGCTGATGTCGACTTGCTTTGATCAAAATTGGGTGCTTTCGCGTCATTGCTTGCCAAACAAACATTGGTGGTGTATCAATAGACGGCACAGCCGGTGAAGTGGATGTGGTGGGGGTGTTGAGTTGCCGCTCTATTTACAGACAGCGGGCCGTGGGGCTCCGGCGGCTCCGGCGGCTCTCCTGGCTCCGTCACATCGCGCACCTCCAGCACGGCGCACGGCGCTGAGGACCCGCTGGATCGCTCCAGACGCGACTGTCTCGCCACCGTCGTCAGTCTCTACAGCCTCTAAACTCGCCACCGTCGTCAGTCTGTACAGCCTCTAAACTCGCTACAGTCGTCAGTCTATACTGTCTCTAGACTCGCCACTGTCGTCAGTCTGTACAGCCTCTAAACTTGCCACCGTCGTCAGTCTATACAGCCCACTGTCGTCAGTCTGTACAGCATCTAAACTCGCCACAGTCGTCAGTCTATACTGTCTCTAGACTTGCCACTGTCGTCAGTCTGTACAGCCTCTAAAATCGCTACAGTCGTCAGTCTATACTGTCTCTAGACTCGCCACTGCCGTCAGTCTGTACAGCCTCTAAACTCGCCACCGTCGTCAGTCTATACAGCCCACTGTCATCAGTCTGTACAGGCTCTAAACTCGCCACCGTCGTCAGTCTATACAGCCCACTGTCGTCAGTCGGTACAGCCTCTTAACTCGCCACCGTCGTCCAGTCTATACTATCTCTAAACTCGCCACCGTCGGCAGTCTATACAGCCCATTGTCGTCAGTTGGTACAGCCTCTAAACTCACCACCGTCGTCCAGTCTATACTATCTCTAACCTCGCCACTGTCGTTAGTCCATACAGCCCACTGTCGTCAGTTTGTACAGCCTCTAAACTCGCCACCGTCGTCCAGTCTATACTGTCTCTAAACTCACCATCATCGCCAGTCTGTACAGCCTCTAAACACCGTCGTCAGTCTATACTGTCTAGACTCGCCACTGTTATCCAGTCTATACTGTATCTAAACTCGCCATCATCGTCACTCTGTACAGCCTCTAAATACCGTCGTCAGTCTGTACAGCCTCTAGACTCGCCACTGTCGTCAGCCTGTACAGTTTCCAAACTCACCACCTTTATCAGTCTATACAGTGTCTAAACTCACTGCCGCCGTCAGTCTGTACAGTAGGGTGGAGTGAAAAAATTCAAACTATATGGATCGTTCCTTAACATTGTTTTTATACTGTGCTAGGCTTTATGAAACTCAAAAGTGAAAGACTTTTGGAAATCGGACCACGGGAACATGACAATATCGAGCATTTATGCATGGATGTTTCAGAAACTTTTGGCGTTGCAGTCTCCATTGCAAATCTTTGGTGCTAGCGTACGGTGGTTTAAACGCTAGGTGTTAGAACAGATCACGTGCGGTTTGAAGCGTGGGTATCACCCCAAACACATGTTTGAGGTGGAATATAGATCCCAACTAGTGGATTGGTATATTTTGGTTGCAGTGGCGGATGTAAGAGGGAGGGGGCAGGGGCTCAAACCCCTTCCCCGAAATGTCTGAGTGCCTCTAGTAAATGCATGGCTGGAGGCTTTCCGAGGTAGTGACGGATTGACGGAGAATCCAGTACGATTACAAGACACAGCAATCACTCGACCGATTTTTGTTTCAGTTCGGTTCGACGGTTCATGTCATGCTTCGTATAAGATGTTGGCATCAGTTCGTGAAGCTTGATCCCCGCCTTAATGTACCCGTCGCGCCTCTCAAACCCTAGCACGGAACGTGACGCTTCGGTCACTAGGTTAAAGAGAATGTGGCACCTTGGTTCCACGAATTTAGTGTATATAGGAGCATTTTTAGCCGAAAATCATAAAACATCCTTGATTTCTCCGAAAAATGTACAATGAGCTCAATATTTTGATTTTAAACTACTCCTCTAGGGTGAAAAATAAAGCTACCATATCCAATAGGCTTCAAGGGCTTCAATTGGCTGATTACTCACCGTGACGTCAGCGCTATCGTCACACCAACAGCTGACAACTGTGTCCGCCTGGCTGGGGTAGATTTGAGGTACATTTCAGGTAGGTTTTTAGCTTTTATCCACGGATTTTGAGTTTTAAGACAAATTATATATTGAATAGCGGGTTTTCCGGCATCCTTTATAAATTAGCTATCTCAGTTAAAATCACGTTATGAAGGTATCACATTCCCTTTAATTGCAGTGCCGATACATATCAGGAGTCATTTTTCTCGCAAATCTCACACGCTATTTTTTCTCGCTCCAATCGGCTGATCTCTCTTTCATCAGTCGACCTTTCCGCACGGCATCCCTCAATGTTGGAAGCTCTGAAACGGGAAGCTCGGCCGATGGGCCAATCAGATCTCTGTCCGATAATTCTCGCCTGAGTCGTCTACTCCTATTCCTCGGCATTTTCAGTTTTAAATACAGATGCTTAGGAAGTCGAAGAAATACTTATTTTCTCGCTTTTTTTAGAGCGACGGCACACAAGTAGCACCTTCCGTGTAGGTACAAAAAACACATGTCGATTTGCATTTCCGACGACCTGGTACGTTTTACAAACTGTCTCGACGCAAGATCACTTAATATTGCCTGCCCCGTCTTTTCCCAGTGTTTGGGTGTGTCACAATCCAAACCAGCGAAAATGTTGTAGTGACTAATGTGTTGCGAGCGGTAACTTGTCTCGGCGCCAAACTTTACCTTTCTCATCCCTCCAATTTGCGGATATCTCGCCAATGTGTGCACTGAACATGAAAGCTGTAAGCACCTGGTGGCAACTTAAGCTGCCATATCTTCAGGGATAGTGGTCGTTGCTCCGGTGGTATGCCGTGGCAACTCATGCCAGCTTCCGGTAACTTAGCCTCCGGCAACTACAGTTGCCATTGGCACTCGCCTTAAGAGATTCGTTGGTGAGTCTCGCACATGTCTAATACACAACAGAAAAGGGGTAGATCCAGGACCATATTTGGGGGGGCTAGGGGCTCGGGCCGCCCCGTCACTACCTCGGACAGCCTCCAGCTCTACATCTAGTATAGGCACTCAGATATTTCGGAGAGGGGGTTTTGAGCCCCCTGCCCCCCTCTTGCATCCGCCACTGCAGCTGAAATATACCTATCGACTAGCTGGGATCTATCTTCACCTCTTGCATGTGTTTAGGGTGATTCCCACGCTTCAAAACGCACGTAATCTGCTTTAACAACCACCGTAAACCACCGTACGCTAGCACCAAAGATTTCCAATGGAGACTGCAACGCCAAAAGTTTCTCAAGCATCCATGTATAAATGCTCGATATTGCTCATGTCCCCGTGGTACGATTTCCAAAATTCTTCCACTTTTGGGTTTTATAAGGCCTAGCGCAATAGAAAAACAATGTTAAGGAACGATCCAAATAATTTTGATTTTTTCACTCCACCCTACTGTACAGCCTCTAAACTCGCCGCCGTCGTCAATCTGTACCGATTCTAGACTCACCATCTTCGTCAGCCAGTGTAGGATCTAAACTCTCCCCCGCTGTCTGCCTGTACAGCCTCTAAACCGTGTACTGTGATCGATGCCACCAGGCTGAAGGATGATTTGTTTCCATCGTTTGGGTTATGTAAATGTTGCCTAGGGTTGACCGTGTTGACCGTGTTTCGAACTGTCAACGGGCCAGCCGGATTTGTGTCGACGTAGCCACCCGTGTCACGGCGCGCTTATACAGGGTTACCATGTATTATCGTAGCCAGAAGTCACACAACACGCATCACGTGCTTGCCAGTGATAGAGACGTGCGTCAGATCGAAACCATCATGTCCAGCTAGAAAGTCTACTCGGTGGTCTTGCACGCTGGTCTCCACGCCCTTGTGTCTTTGTCTACTGAAAGTGAAATGAAATCTGTATTTGTGTGGTGGCTTGATTGTGTGGCCTTACCTTTGAATGCAGGGATCAAGGGAACTGATCCGTCCAGTGCTAGTCATCTATCTAGTCGTCTTAGTGTGAGAGTTTTTACTGAAATCTCAACTGTACCTGCTTAGCCTTCGCCAGGGTAGGGGATCGGACATGACTCCCTCCTGCTAAAGTTTCCCCTGTGTTTGGCCAGCCCTCTTAGTACTTGAGCTAGGGGATTAGGGGTCATGATTGATCTTCCCCCACCACGGCGAAGATTGATGGGTTTTAGTTCAAAGTATGCCCTGTTACACCACCATGGAGTGAATGCCGCCCACGTATTGCCAGTTCCCAGCAGTCATCCCAACTGATGCTCTTGGGGGTTTGTAGTGGCGAAGACGGCTTGCATACATTGTTTACCGGCGGAGACAGGGGCGGCGCCACATATTTTAGTAGGGCGGGGGCAGATCTGGCGATGAAAATTCACATGTACTTTTTATCTTCTTGGTCGTTCATATAGAGAAGCATCGAGCTTTTGCTGACTTAAATCGCATTGCAGCTGTATATAAGTCTGAAATGGGAACTTTTTGTCCTTAAAGCCACCGTTTCTCACGCTTTCGATGCGAAAAATGCGTTTTGGAAAATAATTGGTCAGGCAAAAGCTCGGGGTCAGTCCTCCCACTTCTCTAGGGTGGGGGAGGCCAACCCTGCAAACCCCTGGTGGCGACGCCTTTTGGCAGAGTCGTGATAACAGTGTGTACGGTAAGCTACTGTTGTCGCCTGGATGCCTTATTGTTGTTGGAAAAACGATTTGTGTCGTGAATCAAACTTTTAGTGTCCATCGCTGGGCCCTGAGCGACCGTGGGCGGCCCCGCTATGTGGACTGTCGCCCCGTGTCAGTGAGCGGCCCCGCTGTATCATCATGTATCATCATGTATTTCTCACACTTCCACACAAATGAGGTGGCTTTTAAAGTGTCGTCGCAATGAGTATGAAGTGATTATAAACTATGGAAGGAGATGGTAAGGAAGGGGAAAGGTGAGGATCAAGAGGATGGGATTCTACCTGGAGGGGTCGCTGCAGCCACAGGCGCATGCGCTCACAGCCTCCAGGTAGAGTAAGGATAAGGATAAGGATTAGGTACCGGTAAAAAAACACACAATCGCACACACACTTCAAACATTTAAACTAAAGTAATATGAGGATGAAAATGTTCGATTCTTCGGCTTCGTTTTCATTTTGTCTTCGATCTGATAAATTTCGTTGTTTGTGCTCCATCTTGTCTGTGACATCGTTGATCTTGTTTCACTGATGTTCAATTGTTGCATATTTTTTATTTTCCTTAATCTCCGGTGCTGATGTTCTCTTTCACAAAACTTGTTTTTTTATTGTTCTCTAAAATTAGCCATACTAAAATATTTCAATATTCCCACCGCAGAAGCTTTTTCTTGAAGGAGCTCTTAAAAACACGTGAAACGCAACACAAAATCAAGGAGAAAGATCAGCGACGAAACGAGTATAGTAGGCCAAAAATGATGACTTACTTCTTATTTTTATCTTCTAGCTTGCACCAGAGACGGTCGAGGCGAATGAAAATTAGTACATAATGTAGCCAAAAGAATGTATCCTTCACCTGTATGGTATCATTCTTGATTTTGAATTAGAACAGGAGTATTTTTTATATTTTCAAAGAGCTCTGAAAACACGTCCACTCCCTGTCGCTGAAAGAACTGAACTGTGTGTGGATTGTCGCCGGTTGGTCCGTGTCCAACCGTGTGCATGACTCAGTCTGTACACAGGTCGGGGAGTGGCTCAGTGCGACCTCTAGTCTTTGACCGTGTAGGAGCAGCGGCGTGTATCGAGGCCTCTGAGACTGGGACCAGGGTCGAGGGCCTGACTCAGGCGCAGCACCCCGCTGTATATCTGTCACTGTGGGCACTCTGCAGCACCCGTCGTTAGTCACTCTAGTCCGCTCACCGGATCTATAGTCCGCTCACCGGATCTAGTCATGCAGGGTGTGATATTTATCCGTCCATGGAGTGTGATGATCGTAGTTTGGCAGTGACCTTGGCTTACCACGCCATGGAATAGTTATCGTCGATTGCCGTTCTTGATTTATTTTGATTACTTCGTATTTGTATTTGAAATAAATATTTGGAAAATGAATTTTACTGGAAATACTCCTCCATCTACGGTGCCAAAATATCCTCTGCGTCAGCTGTAGTGCAGCAGATCCTACTGGCGGGTTGAAGTGTTTATAGTCCTCGAATGTAGGGGAAGGGCGAAATCACCAAATTGTATGTCACTAAGTTTTGCTGCCGTCATCTTCATGCAGGCCGCCTCCGTTGACGGGTCACCCCGCCCACTTATCCAGTTCGGGACGTTGAAATGGTTTGAGGGGTGTTGTGATTCTGCCCAAAGGGCCAGAAGGGGCTGAGCTGCTGGTGCTGGGTGGGTTTCAGTCCTGCAGTGATACCGAGACGCGGCTCTCGCCGTTCAAAGTGCAACTGGTCTGTATCAGCTGTATTATAAACACTTCACCGCTTCCACGCACAGCATCATGAGACGAGAGAGCCCTCCGATGCGGCAAGTCGACGCCACTCTGGAACAATAAATAACCTTCACGGAAGCGTTCTCACGCACCCGGTGACCCTCGTGTATTAAGGGAGCACTGCTCCAAAGGGTGTTACTACTGATCCGCGCACTGCAGCCTGGAAGACTTAAACATCAGTACTCTGATTCTGTCACCAGATACGTTCAGTCATATTTAACCTGTACAAAACAGCTCATTTTCGCATGCGCGACAAGCTACAATGGTCATTGTCTGTGAGCATTATGCCCATATCCGCACGAGGGCTGTCTTTTTCTTCTGCAACCGACAGGGGCGCCAAAACGCCGGCCCCTCAGCAGGCCGCCTGACTAGAAAACCTCCTCTCCAGTATCACAGCCAAGATTTGACACGAACATCTTCCACCCGCAATACTGGCAGTGCACGGGTTGAAACATCGTCATCAGCAGCATCAACATCATCAGCATCATCATCAGCACTGCGTTGGCGGAAGGCAGCAGCAGCACCCGCGAGACGCACTGCGCCCGTGTCGGAGAATACATCATTTTGGTAACAACTGAGTCGCGTACTCGGAATATAAATATATGCAAACTACGCCCACGTGTGGCATGACCAATCATCACAGTCACAGTCACCATATTTATAAACGTTTTCAAACATAGCGAAAATAAGAATAGTATGCGTCCTATTTTTAAACTGATATGCAACTTGCAACATTCCGTTCTCTTGAGGTCTTGCCAAGAGATTACAGAGTAGCATGAGTATCAGTTTGTACATCAATTCCATCTACTCTAACCGTGAATTTCTCATTTTGCCTCCTTTTCTCCTAAAAACAATTTTCAAGCATGTAACAAATAACTCCGTAGCCAACTCTTGGTACAAACCATCTCAGATACCTTAAGAACATATTATCCACGACACTTGAGCAGACCTTCCCGCTTAGCCCTGAAGCGCGCGGCTGCTGCCTCAAGCACCGGTCTTGCTCCTTAAACTGCAGCAGCAAGCGCGGCAACAACTGACGCACTTCCACACGATGCTGATGACGATGATCAAGATGACGATATCGATGACGGCGCCCATCACCGTCGTCCAGGAGCCTCCCGACTGCAGCCACGTAGCTGGATTCAACGCCCTGCCGACACAGGGCAAGTCAGACGTCCCGTGTGGGTTCAAGGTCAGGCCAGACGTACACAGGTCAGGTCAGACTTACTGCCGACACAGGGCAGATCAGACCTACTGCCGACACAGGGCAGGTCAGACCTACTGCCGACACAGGGCAGGTTAGACCTACTTCCGACACAGGGCAGGTCAGATCTACTGCCGACACAGGGCAGGTCAGACCTACTGCCGACACAGGACAGGTCAGACCTACTGCCGACACAGGGTGGGTCAGACCTACCGCCGACACAGGACAGGTCAGACCTACTGCCGACACAGGGCAGGTCAGACCTACTGCCGACACAGAACAGGTCAGACCTACTGCCGACACAGGGCAGGTCAGATCTACTGCCGACACAGGACAGGTCAGACCTACTGCCGACACAGGGCAGGTTAGACCTACTTCCGACACAGGGCAGGTCAGATCTACTGCCGACACAGGGTGGGTCAGACCTACCGCCGACACAGGACAGGTCAGACCTACTGCCGACACAGGTCAGGTTAGACCTACTTCCGACACAGGGTAGATCAGACCTACTGCCGACACAGAACAGGTCAGACCTACTGCCGACACAGGGTGGGTCAGACCTACTGCCGACACAGGACAGGTCAGACCTACTGCCGACACAGGGTGGGTCAGACCTACCGCCGACACAGGACAGGTCAGACCTACTGCCGACACAGGTCAGGTTAGACCTACTTCCGACACAGGGTAGATCAGATCTACTGCCGACACAGGACAGGTCAGACCTACTGCCGACACAGGGCAGGTTAGACCTACTTCCGACACAGGGCAGGTCAGATCTACTGCCGACACAGGGTGGGTCAGACCTACCGCCGACACAGGACAGGTCAGACCTACTGCCGACACAGGTCAGGTTAGACCTACTTCCGACACAGGGTAGATCAGACCTACTGCCGACACAGAACAGGTCAGACCTACTGCCGACACAGGGTGGGTCAGACCTACTGCCGACACAGGACAGGTCAGACCTACTGCCGACACAGGGTGGGTCAGACCTACCGCCGACACAGGACAGGTCAGACCTACTGCCGACACAGGTCAGGTTAGACCTACTTCCGACACAGGGTAGATCAGACCTACTGCCGACACAGAACAGGTCAGACCTACTGCCGACACAGGGTAGATCAGACCTACTGCCGACACAGAACAGGTCAGACCTACCGCCGACACAGGACAGGTCAGACCTACTGCCGACACAGGTCAGGTTAGACCTACTTCCGACACAGGGTAGATCAGACCTACTGCCGACACAGAACAGGTCAGATCTACTGCCGACACAGGGTGGGTCAGACCTACCGCCGACACAGGACAGGTCAGACCTACTGCCGACACAGGTCAGGTTAGACCTACTTCCGACACAGGGTAGATCAGACCTACTGCCGACACAGAACAGGTCAGACCTACTGCCGACACAGGGTAGATCAGACCTACTGCCGACACAGAACAGGTCAGACCTACTGCCGACACAGGGTGGGTCAGACCTACTGCCGACACAGGTCAGGTTAGACCTACTTCCGACACAGGGCAGGTCAGATCTACTGCCGACACAGGGTGGGTCAGACCTACCGCCGACACAGGACAGGTCAGACCTACTGCCGACACAGGTCAGGTCAGATCTACTGCCGACACAGGGTGGGTCAGACCTACCGCCGACACAGGACAGGTCAGACCTACTGCCGACACAGGTCAGGTTAGACCTACTTCCGACACAGGGTAGATCAGACCTACTGCCGACACAGAACAGGTCAGACCTACTGCCGACACAGGGTGGGTCAGACCTACTGCCAACACAATTCAGGTCAGACCTACTGCCGACACAGGTCAGGTTAGACCTACTTCCGACACAGGGTAGATCAGACCTACTGCCGACACAGAACAGGTCAGACCTACTGCCGACACAGGGTGGGTCAGACCTACTGCCGACACAGGTCAGGTTAGACCTACTTCCGACACAGGGCAGGTCAGATCTACTGCCGACACAGGGTGGGTCAGACCTACCGCCGACACAGGACAGGTCAGACCTACTGCCGACACAGGTCAGGTTAGACCTACTTCCGACACAGGGTAGATCAGACCTACTGCCGACACAGGGCAGGTCAGATCTACTGCCGACACAGGGTGGGTCAGACCTACCGCCGACACAGGACAGGTCAGACCTACTGCCGACACAGTTCAGGTTAGACCTACTTCCGACACAGGGTAGATCAGACCTACGGCCGACACAGAACAGGTCAGACCTACTGCCGACACAGGGCAGGTCAGACCTACTGCCGACACAGGGTGGGTCAGACATACTGCCGACACAGGGCAGGTCAGATCTACTGCCGACACAGGGCAGGTCAGACCTACTGCCGATACAGGACAAGTCAGACCTACTGCCGACACAGGTCAGGTTAGACCTACTTCCGACACAGGTAGATCAGACCTACTGCCGACACAGAACAGGTCAGACCTACTGCCGACACAGGTCAGGTTAGACCTACTTCCGACACAGGGTGGGTCAGACATACTGCCGACACAGAACAGGTCAGACCTACGGCCGACACAGGGCAGGTCAGACCTACTGCCGACACAGGACAGGTCAGACCTACTGCCGACACAGGGCAGGTCAGACCTACTGCCAACACAATTCAGGTCAGACCTACTGCCAACACAATTCAGGTTAGACCTACTTCCGACACAGGGTAGATCAGACCTACTGCCGACACAGAACAGGTCAGACCTACTGCCGACACAGGGTGGGTCAGACCTACTTCCGACACAGGGTAGATCAGACCTACTGCCGACACAGAACAGGTCAGACCTACTGCCAACACAGGGTGGGTCAGACCTACTGCCGACACAGGTCAGGTTAGACCTACTGCCGACACAGGGTGGGTCAGACATACTGCCGACACACGGCTGGTCAGACTTACTGCCGACACAGGGCAGGGCAGACCTACTGCCGACACAGGACAGGTTAGACCTACTTCCGACACAGGGCAGGTCAGACCTACTGCCGACAGAGGGTGGGTCAGACCTACTGCCGACACAGGGCAGGTCAGACCTACTGCCGGCACAGGACAGGGAAATAGGGAGAAGGGAGGGACAGGGAGAATTATTGATATTTACTCCATGATTCTGATGAAGGGCTGTGCCCGAATATATAATCTTCAGTGTTTTTTTACATTTCCGGATTCGAGGGGACAGGCCAGGGAACATCTTATCAACTTATGTTCTGTTTGAAGTTGAGAGTTGAAACACCAAAATCTTGTTTATAAACTAAAATGGAGTAGGGGAAAAAAGGAGGTCGATCGCTTTGGGGGTCAAAAACATAGTGTTGCCCCTAGCTTTTCCGTTTGGGGGAATGCCTTTTTGCCCCCCCTTGGATCCGCCACTGGCCAATTTACCACCCAAAAGGCGGCCAGTGTCAATGTAAAACGCGTTTAAAAAAGATTTGTAAATGCTTATTTTCATGAGAGCTTCCTCTTAGTGAGGACATGTTCACGTTTACCATCAAGCATATTTCGGGCCAGCTAACGACTGGCACCTTGGTAGAAAATGCTGAAAGCACCCACTGACACTAACTGAAGCACGATGAGCAAATAATACAGTTATCTTCGGTCATGGCGAAAACTGAGGTGTCGTATCCACCACCTCCACTTATCACAGTTGTCCTGGCCAACTGCTCCATATTGAAATAGCCGATTGACGCTAACCTGAGCCTCATAGGCCGCAGAACCTCTGCGGGCCTGGGCCCCTGAGTTTTTGGTGACTTCCCTGAGTTTATATCGAGTCCCCTCAGCTAATCTGGGACCGCTTTAGTTAACCAAGCCCTCACACTGAACTTGAAACCTATATGTCGCCGCTGAAGCCTATTAAGCTTTTCGGGGCCCTTTTATTGATATAGGGCCCTCTCAACAGGTCCTGGGCCCTCTGAGCTAAAAGTTGGAGCTCTGAGCTCTGAGCCCCAAGCTGGATTAGTGTCCCTTAAGCTGGTCAGGGTCCCCTGGGTTGGTACCGTTTTCGTTTAACTAATATAGATCCCTTCAGCTTGTTTGGGGCCTGTTGGGCGAATCTGGGCACTAGTTCATCGATGCACCCAGCTAGTCTGGCCCTATTAGTTTTATGGGCCTTCTGAGCTGCTGCAGGGTCCCCTCAGAGTGTCTGGGCCCCATGAGTTGAAAATTGGACCCCTGGATTAATTTTGAGTCCCTGAGCTTATTTAGAAACCGTTTAAATAGGTAGGCACCCCACGCTGGTCTTGAGAATCCTGTGTTGGCACTGAGGTCAAATGAGCTCGTCGGGGGCCCAGAACTGGCACGGGCCCCTCAGCTGATTTTGGAGACCCAAAATCCCTCCTACCGGATTCCACCCACGCCAGATTTCCTGACTCCCTAAGGGCCCCTGGGGGCCATTGGGGATTTTTCCCGCGATCAGCGCTGGGGTCCCTCCCCCGAGACAAAGCTTACAACATGTCTCTGTCTCTAAACTCTAGCGTCTGCCAGAGTTGAGCTAGAATCATTTTAGGCACAATTCGCTTCCCGTCGTTACGGCGAATCATCAAATAATGTATAATATGACTATACTAGGTTAAAACATAAAAATGACCTGACCTAAGGTTAGGTCAATGCCACCATCTAGCCTAGCATAGTCAGTATGCATATCAATCAACTCACAATAATAATAAAAATGGTATCAAACTACGGGTTTACCAATATTTCCTGCAAAGCAATTGACCCAAGTCTTAAAACCTGCTTAGAAAGCCCCAGATGAACTCTCAGAGGTAACATGTCTAAACTTGCAACATGAACCGATAAAGAGGCCTAGGGTACTATGGTTTGGGGAATCCGAAGGTATCTCAAGCGGCGTCTGCAGACATAGAGCAATTTTTCGGCAAATTTCCGTTTTACCCCATGCATTTTCAATGGAGAGGTCATGATTCGTACCTGTCCCTAGGTCATCGATGGGAAAATGCCGGAATAAATTTATTAGTACTTTTTGGGCCCATTATATGGTACAATTTTGAATTCGATACATTCACCTTTTTTACTTACGCCAACTTAAAATTTTTTTGGGATGAGGTCACTTGACCTGCACTGGTGACCTGACCTGAGATGACACAACCTTAAATTTTGAGGGAAAGTTGCGGAATTGATCAATGATAAGGTGTGACAAGTACTGTGTCGCTTCGCGCCGAAGTTTTTTTGTGCCACTGGGAGACCTCGAGGGGGTGTTCAAGCACCCCCAACGGGCCGGAACGGGGCGCGAATACTCTAGAACAGGGCTGAGGCCAAAAGGAAAGGCTCTAAACAATGTCTGAAATTTTGGAGTCAAGGTCCTTGAAGGTCATTGACCTATTACGGAACAACCCAACATATTATGCCTAATTTATGCTATAACTAGCGCTGTGCCCAAGCTTACCAATGACTTTTGATCAAGCCTTGATCATCAAGGTCAGTCACCTTTAAAATTGACCTGTGACCTTGATCTAAACACTGAATAACCTTAACTTTGATGTAATAGCATACGTTATAATAGGTGTCGTAACATTATGCAACGTCATTTAGGGACTGTCCAGGAGTAACTGTGCTCATCAGGGACACCTATGCTCTCTGGAGGGGCCTTTGCTTCGATGAGGCACCTGTGCCACCCAGGGGCGCCTTCGCTCCCCAATGGACGCAACCTAGCTATCTAGGGGCATCTTTGCTGTTCCGGGGGTGCCTTTGATACCCAGTGCCCCAGGGGAGCTTTTTCTTATCCAGGTTCATCTTGGTATTGAGGGGCGTATTTTTATTCAAGGTAACCTATACTACCCAGTGGCGCCTACCCTATGCAAGGGGCGCTTAGGCTATCCAGGGGGCGGCAATTTCCTATACATAGGGCGCCCTTATGCTCTCCATGGGCACCTCATTCAGAGGGTGCCTCTGATATTCAGGGGCGCTTTTCCTATCAACAGGGTACCTGTGCCATCTTTGGGCTATTCTTATCAAGGGACGCTGCTGTTATTCAGGAATACCTACACCACTGTCCAGGGTCGCCTTTGCTACCCAGAGGCGCCTTTACTTCTTAGGAAGTTTGGCGCCCAAGGAAGTTTGGCGCCCATGCTTTAAGGAGTGCTTTGGCATCGATTGATTGCTCTATTATTGGGATTAGGTGCGCGTGAACCTTGAGCTCATGTAGCGCCCATATTGTTGCTAAGGAACGCTTATGCTATCAAAGGGCGCCTTTACTATCCAGGGCCTCTGCTTTATTCAAGGCAGTCTGTTCTATCCACGGGCATCTGATATTTCGGGGGTGGTGCCTAGGTTATTCAGGAGACAGCTTTTTTCTCCACAGGGGCGCACTATTGCTTTCTAGGGGCGCCGTTACTGCCCAGGGGTGTCTTTCTATCCAGGGGCGCATATGCTGTCTAGGTGTATTTTTCAATCACAGACATGATTGAAATACATGCCCCTACGTTATCCTGGGGTGCTTTTTGTCTCCGGTAAGGCGCTATTTTTCTCTTCCGGGCACCAGTTTATCCAAGGGCACCTATGCTGTCCAGAGAAACTTTGTTATCTAGGGCTGCCTTCGCTGTTAAGGGGCACATTTGCTACCCAAAGGGAGCATTTTACTTTCCTGGAGTGCCTATTTTCATCAAAGGGGCGGATATGCTATCTTGGAGCGCCTTTGCAAACATGGGGTGCACTTTTCTATCCAGGTGCGCCTTTGCACTTGAGGGGGCGCCTCTGCAATCCAGGAGGAGCCCAAAATAGATTGAGAATAAAAATTCTGAAATAAGGCGCTCGAACACTGAAATAAAGCGCCTAATTATCAGAAAGAGGCGCTCATCTGCTGAGCGGGGAGGACTGCTGGTTGGTGAGGGCAGCGTTCTCGGAAGTGAGGCGCACATACTGAAAAAGGCACCCGGTTGCAGCGATGGAGCACTAAGCCTTCAGTTATAGGTAAATGAAATGTGGTTAAAGGCAGTCCATGCTCAAATTGAGCGCTCGAGCCCTGTAATAGAGCGCGCGACTGTCGGACAGGTGTGCCAAACCATAGACAGTAGGGCAGCTGAAGATGGAAAGGGACACCTATTATATCCTGGGGGCGCCTGTACTCTCAGGCGAGGCGCTTGTTTTCTTTCTCAGGCGCCTAGTTTATCCATGGCCGCCTATGCTGTCCAGATAATCTATTTCAAGAAGGGTTAACTTTGCTGTCCAGGGGCGCCTTTGCTATCCAAGGGCGCATATGATATCTGTAGGGCGCTTTATGCAACGGGCGCCTTGGCTGTCCAAGGGCGCCGTCCTAACCAAAGGCCGCCTTTCACTTTCCCTGAAGTGCCTACTTCTATGTGAGCGGTGGATATATTATCTAGGAGTGCCCTTGATATACGGAGACGTCTTTTTGTCCAGCGGCGCCTTTGCTCTTGAGGGGCGGTGCTCCAATCCAGGGTAGCTGAAGATGAATAAGGGACATCTATGTTATACAGGGGGAGCCTGTACTTTCCAATGGGGCGCTCATTCTCCTTCTCAGGCACCTAGTTTATCTAGGGGGCGCCTAGGCTATCCAAAGGCGCCTTTACTACCGAAGGGGTGCCTTCTTAGGGGCACCTTTGCTACCCAGGGGCACCTTTGCTGTCCACAGCACTTGTGTTATCCAGGGTTGTCTTTGCTGTCCAGGGGTGCCTTTGCTATCCAAGGGTGCATATGACATCCGTTGGGCGTTTTTTTCCAGTGGACGGCTAGGCTATCAAAGGACGCCTTTTTCTACTCAAGGTGAGCATTTTATTTTCCTCAAGCGCCTACTTCTATCTAAGGGGCGCTTATGCTGTCCAGGGCACCTACGTTACCAAGATTTGCCTTTGCTGCCCAGGGGCGCCTTTCCTAGCCAAGGGCGCATATGATATCCGTAGGGCGCTTCATCCAGGGGGCGCCTAGGCTACTCAGGGGTGCATTAGTTCGCCATGGCGCAATCCTGCTGTCTAGTGGCGCCTGTTCTTTGCCGGGGGGCTTTTGTTAGCTTTCTAAATTTCATCTTCAACATTTTACTGGGGCGCAAAAGACCAGTAAAGGCGTCTAGTGTTTGGGCAGGGGCGCTTTGCCATGGTTTTAAGGACTATGTGTTAATTCAAGTGGAATAAGTGGTATCTACCACCTTGGCGCACGAAATGGGTACAAGCGCGCCGCTCATATCGGGCGCCTTCGGCGCCCGATATGAGCTAAGCTATGCTGAGGCGCTTCGGAGCTAAGGGGGGGCCGGGCCCCCTGGGCCCCCCTTGGATCCGTCACTGGGTCCGTGGGTCATTCTGGCCATCTGGATGTAGAGCAGCCCGGCCCATCGGGGGACTGGTCAGGGGCCGGTCATCCCTGAGATCGTTCGGCCTTTGCTAGAGACCAGACCATGGAAGCAGAGCAATGTTGGCC
Source organism: Lepas anatifera (assembly GCA_034440635.1). NCBI lineage: Eukaryota > Metazoa > Arthropoda > Thecostraca > Lepadidae > Lepas > Lepas anatifera. The sequence continues at coordinate 620,619 of JAOTON010000383.1, forward strand.
GGAAGACAAAACAAAACGGAAATTCTAGCCGAAAAACCAGACAAGAGAGCGCTGGAGCTGGAAAACGGACGTACAAAAACAAAACACACACACGCACAGAAAAATATTCCGAGAAGGCCCAACCTACGCAAGGAAGAGGACGAAAAGGGCATAGAAAGCCAGAAACAAAAAGGCTCAGAGAACACCCGGCAACAGTAGAACCAGTGGTAAGAAAGAAGAGGATGTCTTGTGTATTGTATGCTTTAAGAACTTCCAAACCAGCACGGCAAAGAAAACATTGGCCCAGTGTCCGTTAAATTATTTGTGGGCACACTAGAAACGCATTACGAACGGAAAGAACTAGACGCATGGCTTTAATATATTACAGTTGACGCCTGGGGTGTTACAACTGACCCTTGATGCGGTAAAATGTAACATTTGAAGTAAGTTTTTCAAGGCCAGGTTTCGACCAATAAATGTTTTTATTTTGGTATTGTGCAACATCTGCCAGATGGCCAAAATGTCAAGTCTGCTGAAAATATGAGGAAAAGCTGTCGAGCATAAAGCATTGCCCTTCCTGAAGGAGACAAGTAAAAATTGTTACAGTTGACCCCGGTCTCCCCTATCAACTTTAGAGAAAAAATTGATGCAACGATCTCACTATAAATTTCACGTATGCTACCAACACATAATAAATAAATGAGCTAAGCACTTCACACCGGCACACTAGCAACCAGTCTGACGCGCTTTGACGACACTCTGTCCCGCCTAACTCACGAACGAGCTCTGAGCGCTGACAACCGACCACGTCTGAAATGAGAGCATCATGAAATGCCACGGTACTGGCTGGGGCCGGGGCTTCTGGTCGGATAGAAAACGATGCTTGGTTGTAGGTCATCTCTAGCGTTGTGGTTAGTTGAATTTATGCTGAGGCTACTTAGCCGGGATTTTCCGTAACTACTTTCTTTGTTTCGTTTTTGCGCGATGGAGTAGGCAGGTACTGATGGTAGTTTTTTAACACAATTTTTGTGGATTGCCAATTTGGGACGAGAAATATAAAAAATTATTATCGGGTGATTTTCTGTCTTATTTTCGTTAGGTGAGTGTGCGTTTATTCAGTTTTAAATTTTACTTGTGTTTTTCACTGGGGGCCCAATTTCCCGGCACTGGGGGGGGCATTTCGGCCGACTGGGGGCCAATTGGCCCCCAGTTAACATGTTAAAAAATGGCCTGCCTTGCACCCTGGTCAGTCGTTTCGAAAGTGAACACGCCAAACACTGCACCACCGCACCCCCTAACTACACACCTCAAAACAGGAATCGTAATCCTGCGACCCCACACTGTAATGTTTGCGGTGCAGTGATATGTACTACATAATACCAATGCTACCGAACGTCGTAGCGGAAGTGACCTTTGTAGCGAGTCGTATCACATATACAAATACTAATAATTTCTATCTAAAATACGTGTTAAAAACTTCAAATTTAAAGTGAAAGGTGTTACGTTTGACCCCGTTACGTCCGGTCATCCCGCACCGCCGTGATACCAAAATATTTGCCTAACAAAAGGTGCAGACAGGGTGAACCAAACTCAAACGGGACAATTGTTGAGCCTTCTAACCCTCGGCATTTCAATTTCACAGCTGCCGAGGAATTTGGTCAGGGTGATAAGATTCACAAGTGAATTATTTTACAAAGAGTTCCCCTGAGCAATAAAATTGGAACATAGTGGCGTTATGTCACCGTTTCATGGCCAAATTTCGTTCCTAAAGATAGCATCGAACTATGCATGTGTGGTGTTGAACCTGGTGTAATGTTCTAGACGATTTGACGAATAAGACCAGTGTAATATTTGCCCCGTACTACATTTGACCGCAGGCTCCCTACTTATGAGCGTATATCGTACAGCCGTCTTCTTTATTGATTGCCCATATATAGCTTGAGTACGTTGAATTTTACTTTTACCTTCCATTCACATTCATAGAATACAGGATACTTCCGTCAGCTCAACCCAAGGGCAGATGATCCATTTCTGGGTGTGCATCGTGACCTGAGGGCCGGTGATCCATTTCTGGGCGTGCATCGGCGCGCAGTCTCGGTTGGGGGAGCGCGAATTCCGGGACGCCGCAGAACTTTCCGGTTCTCGGAGCCTGCCCGCAGGTAAAAAGGTCGCCGCTGGCAGTTTCGGGAGCATGCGCGAAGGAAATGAGCGTGACAAAAAACGCTTCTCATGTTTGAGAGAAAACAGCCCAACTTATCCTGACGTATGAGCCGAGGAACAAGTCTGTCGTGAGCAGATTCCGAGTGTGGCGATCCGTCAAAAAGATGGAAGCCGGCCAGGCTGAGCTGGGGGCGAACATCTCATGGGCCGGCCACCTGAGGCCGGCGTCGTTTGATGGACGGGAGCCAAAACCAGCGCAGGCAATAGCAATATCTGACTGACCAGATTGGCGGCACGACCCACCCGCCGTCAATCCTGCCCCCCTTTCACCCCTCCCCCTCCCCAGCCGGACGTGCCGGGGGGGGCGCCGGTGCCGAGGTGCAAACTTGCAATGGAGAGCTGAAGCCAGAGGCGAGTTAGGGCGCATTGCTAAAAGTATGAGTGCAAGGTGTTCTCAGATAACAGGTGTCTGGGGCCGGCGATGAGCGATGTCTCCTATATTTACGCTCTTGCAGACCCAGTTGCCGACAGAACCGCGCTCTCAGATGTATATCTTCGTTAAAATAGGCCTGAGCCCACCGACTGTGGGGTCTTTGCATGTGTGTAGGTCAGCTGGCTTCAAGGCGATTCCCACAGATGGAAAACATTTCTTTCAACACATCGAGGAAAAAACGTTCACAGCGTACCGCGTTATCGTGTACTTCTAACGCGTGACCTGTGAAACATCTCTCAACGGATTTAATCGAGTCGAACGCTAATGTTCAGGTTATCACTGCCAATTGGGACACATTGCAGGAAAACTCTTTGAGAAAGCCTCTTGAAAGCTCCTTGACATGGCTGAACGTGAGGAAAGCTGACTGTAAGCGTGTGCCAAAATAGATCAGCGTATGCCGCCCCCATGGTCCCTGCGTTACGTTGAAGCCGCGAATCTTAAAGGGAGATACGCGAAAAAATTATTATTGTGGTTTCTTGCTATTTGAAAAATACTGATTACGAAACTATCGATTATTTTTGTATCTTCGGCAAAATTTTGGGAGGCCACTCACTTATTATCGAAATAGGTTAACAGTTCCGATAAAATGCTGAAACCTTCACCCATCACTTACTTTTCGAAAACTATTTAAAGTTGAAAAGCAATGTTTTTTTGTAATGAAAATGTCTGTTCTCCTGTATTTGTATTTGAATTAATTTTAAAAAGTTTTAAAAAACCACAAAATGAATTAGTTTTCCCGAGAAACGGAAAAAAACATAATTACTCAAGTCTTCAGCGGTTTCGTACCTCGGGTCTTGAGTCATTTTCTGCTTCAGCCCCAGGATGACAAAACTTTTGCGTCAGATAGGTCACGTGGCCCCGGTATGAGAATTCCTATTGGTTAATTGTGATTTCTTTTAAGCCCTATATTTCTGTTTCAAAAGAGTTTGGGAATGTTGTTTTTCTAAAGTAATTTTTTCTGTAGTAGTCCCAAGTTCTACATCATTGTTTAGGATAGATATGACCTTATTTTTAGAGAAATTGATAGCTTTAGCCATGTGTACGTCATATACATCGATATGAGGTGTACCAGTAAAGTCGTCTAGAAATGTTGACTTCGAGAGCAATTTTAAGGAATTTGCAGGCCGAATTCGCAAAAATGAGAATAGGACTTCTGAAACAACTTTTTGTGAACTTTTGATCTAGCTAATATTTTTTCGCATACCTCCCTTTAAGTCTCGTTTTTTTAATCCCGCATTAAGCTTAGTTCTCAGGACTGGGCCCATATGTGAGTGGCATGTTGTCCTTTGATCGCTCGGCCAGAAGGTGGCGGCTTAAGTGTACGACGATATATTCTGCTCCAATTTTAACTGCAAGTTGCGAGCCAAGTAGAGTGGGATAAACTAACTGATGCATCCTATGCTTTCGCCACTTACGTCACGTCTACCTCAGCACGTCACACACGTTGTGGGCCGCCTCCGAAGATCAGTCAGCAGCGCTCAGGGCGGCTGAGCCCTGTCCATGGATTGACAATGCGTGGGCAAGGCGTGAGATCGATTCTCCTGAGGCGCCCCGCAGCTCATATTTTACCCGATGTAGGGTAAGCCGGGAGTTAACCCTTAATACTGTTGCCTGAGGATGGCTGATGCTCCTGTTATTTGTGAGACGTCAGGTTTTGGTTTCAAATGGACCAGTCTCTGCCAAAACAGTATGTGCGGGTTGTGGGGTCGGGATATCTGAAACTAGATACTTAAAGAATTTAACTGAGACGCTTATCATAAAAGGCGAATGCACAATAGTATTGTAAAGTAATGTGGGCAGGGGCGGGTGTTTCCGAAAATCATTCAGGGTGCCCAATATGGAAAAAAGTAAATAACAACCATATGAAAGGAGAAATCATAATGTTATCGTTGTTTTAGCCATCACACAGTCCTGTTCAATCCCGAAAATGATGAACAGTAAAATTTAAAGGATATTTTAACACTAACTCGATATTTCATTGCGGGTGCCCGGACACCCTCAAATAGTTATAAGTTCAACAGCCCTGCATTTAGGTGCGGACAGCAGCCCATTACTGTTCGAGACCGTTCAGCAGCCGTTTCCACTGACATGTACGGTGCTATAAAAAATTTCCCAATGAAATAAAAAACTGAGCATACTGACCCAAGCCTTCAACAACTGTCGCCGCTCGAAAGAATTTATTTAACGTTGCTTGATGTTCCATTAGTGTCCTCTCCTAACCTTGCACCAGAACTTCATTTCGCTGTATTGTTTCGGTCAATACAGAAGTTTTGACCGGAAAAATCAACAACTATAAAAAACATACCTTTTGCTAGGATTCACCATTTTTAACGTTTGACGAAGTTTTTTTAGGTAACTCACTGCTTCAGTTCCACTAAATTAGGTATAATCCAAAAGCTGAGTCTTGGACGTCTTGATCTAATAACGGTTCACTAGTGATGACTAAAGATTTTAATAAACAATAGCCAACTAGGAACGCGACGTCACCCGGAAGATTAATGGCGTAGTATTGTAGCATATAAACCAATTTTTAGGCCTAAAGATAGAAAGTAGTCGGATAATCATGGTTAGACAGCCGTGCACAGTGACTTCTGGCTGCCTGAAGGCCGGGTGGCGGCGGCATCGACAGCATGTGATAGTCGAATTGCTCATGATAAAGGAATACAGTGATGTTCATATCATTAAAAGATACGTACCTACTCAGTGAATTGTCCGTGCATCCTGTGATTTACCTTGGACCCTTCGTGTTTGCACGGTCAGAACTACTTATCCCTCCTCCTGAAATAATCATTTACTCATGGTAAACTTCTAGTGTTGCATGGGTATGAAAGGTTAGCTAGGCGTGTAAGTCACATCGACCGCGTGTGTTGTATTGCCAATCAGTGTCTCAAGTCAAAAAGTCTTGAAAGGCTTTATCATGTACCCTAATGCCGAAACATACTAATGACTCGAAATCGGTGCCTGCATTTTTTCCTCCAAGCATATTCACATACCAAACTCATTAATGAACTCGTGTTTCCCGTGCTATCGACACCGCACTCTGCACTAACACCTAGCCCATATATCCACCTACGTGCTCATGGTGTCTCCCACATCTGTCCTCCTCCCTCAGTCTAACAGCAGGCAAACCTACCTCCATTCTCAACACCGCGGTGCCCAGTGTGACCTCTCTAACCTGTGCCCCGCGGGCAATCGGCATCCAGCGGCTGGCGGCCGCCGATTGGTGGAGGCGCGTTCACTAGTATTTAGAGAAATTAAGCGGAAATTTATCCATGAAAATGATAGAGCTTTCAACCAAAACCAGGAGATTATCAAAATTACATTTTTCAAACATTTCTAACTATAATTTGCCTTCTATTGGCTTGATTATCTGTTCTACTATCCGAGGCTGCTTTTCGGTACAGGCGAGACGGCGACAGAGTCAGCACAGGCTAGCCGGCGGCCAATTTCGCTGAAGTTAGTAGTGTCGCGAGACGGGTTTCAGCTGAGTGGAGAGAGTGGGGCCCGGCTAGCTAACCGAAGGAAGGGAGGAGACGTACACAAAACTAAAACTTTACCGTCTGACGAGTTATAGAGAGCGAGGATTTATAGAGTGCGCTGCCAAAGTACAACCAGATACTATACTAGAATAGACATGCTGCTTTGCTCCGCGTTCGATGGTGAAAGGCACAACATTCATTCGGGACTCAAAACATTTTCGATGTTTTATCATACTTCAACTCTCTGACGTCATACCGCGGGAGCTGAAACCCTTGGCCAGACACAAAAGTAATTGGCGACAGCACATTTTTGTCTAAGGAGGGCACTCTTAATGGGTCCATCATACCAACGTGGTTTTTCAAAAACCATTGAGGTGCCCAAACCCGAAAATATCAGCTGTGACAGCGGTGACATGTGCCCCGCTGGGGAGCAAATTTCGCCCCCCTCCTGTTCCCCCAAAAAATGCAGAAGCGAAGAACGTAGTGCAATGTAGCCCACAATACCTTATTCCTCATTTATTTCACGCATCTAAACAATTTTTTTTAAGTCAGGTCATGTCTGATCAAGGAGCTGTTCAAGGTCAAGCGACCCGACCTCAAAACCTAAAATCATGAGTTTAAAGCGGCACCAAATGAACATCTGCCAAGCGATCAATTTCACATTTTCACAGTATAATGAAATCGATAGGGTCTACAAATTCTCTATATCGGAATGTTCACTTTTCTACCTCACACGGGGTCAATTTTTTGGTCACCCCATGATAAGCCTATGGTGAAAAATAGAGAGGGCTCTTTTCAGTAAATATTGGATTGATCAACTTGAAAGTGATTGTATCATGTATTCTTACCAGGATCTTGACTATTAAGTTGAGTTTTGAGCATCTGACCAGTCAAAGTTGATGTGAGCTTACACCTGCATGAGCACACATGTAGAGATTATTTTTCCAATAACTTCGCACTAAATTGAGATAACGCTTCAACTTTGCGTTCATTGTGCTCATCTTGTCACGGGGAGTCGGTTGATATGTAACATGACTATACCAGGTCACCATGTGACCCTGATATAGCTCCAGATCCAGAGGGGAGCCGCCGGGGCCACGGGAGGCTCGCCGCACACCTCTGGCTATCGCGTGGCCCCGATCTACTCGGTACTTCTGGGCCTGGCCGTGTGAAGCTCAAGAAGGCTACCCCTGGGGGGGGTATCACGGGGTGTTCACTGAGCTACTGGGAGGGGAAGATGTTAGGGATGCCTGCAGAGGTGTCCTGTCCACGGCTAAGGCCTACAGGGAAGCGGGCGTCCAGCATCGACGGGGGGTGTGGGGGCTGCCTAACCGGGGAGACCGCGAGGAGTAATACTCCCATGAAAAGTCATCTTGTTTTACAAATTTATCAATGGCAAGTTTAAGAAAGTGAAAGAGAGCTGTTTAAATATGATTATACATCTATGAAAGCTGGGTTCCCTTTTAAGCGGTCATCATTGGACTGTGGACACCCTGTCTGGGGGAAGCATGTGGTTTTTTCTAGGAGCACAAGAGGTGAAGCAGTGTTTTTGCAGCTATATCAGCGCGCTCGTTTCCAACGATGCCCGAGTGACTGGGGACCCAGTCTAGTATTACTTGTTTTTTTCTTGACATGTGTTCGGTGAATTCTGTGTCTGATTTCATCTAAATAATATGACGATGGCGACTTAGTACCGAAAGACTCGAGGGCCTGTAGCGAGGATAAAGAGTCAGTGAATATAACACATCGGCGCTGTCTCGATAAAAGAATGGCGTCCAGGCAGCGTAGAATGGCATACAACTCCGCAGTGAAAACTGAAGCAGCGGGCGTAAGAGTGAAACACCTCACAACATTCTCACTTACAAAGGCACATCCGACACCGTCCTGACCCTTGGAGCCATCCGTATAAAAGAGCTTGTGGTTTGGATAAGAAGTCTGACAGTGCTCCAGAAAAACCTGTTGTGAGGCTACCGGAGTCAAAGCTCTGGTTTTTGAGACCATGCTTGTGTCTACCGTTGGCTCAGCTATCATCCAAGGTTCGATGGACGGGGCCTGAAAAAGTTCCACCTGTTCCAAGTTAACTTGGGCGTCATCAAGCCAGCTAGCTATCCTGTAATCTGCGTGCCGGGCATATTGAGCAGAGTGTTCAATTTGACGCCGATGTTCACCTGAGAAAAGCCTTCGGGAGGTTGGGTGATTTGGGAACTGAAAAAGTTTTAGGGCATATTTGCATGCCATGCATTCTGCGCCTTAGATCCAACGGCATCTCGCTTGCCTCCACGAGCATACTGGAGGTGGGAGATGTGCGAAAAGCACCGATTATTGTCCTGATGGCGTGATGATGAACTGTGTCCAGCATGTGCTTAGAGCTTTCTGTTGCAGCATCATATGCTATGGCCCCATATTCTATTTTAGATCGGACCAAAGATCTATATAGCATAAGGAGCGTTTTCTGGTCCGCGCCATACTTGGGCTTGGTCAGAACCTTAAAGATATACAGTGCTTTGAAACATCTATCCCTTAGATCCTTGAAATGTGGTACGTATGTTAATTTCCTATCAATGATTACACCGAGAAAGCGAGTTTGTTCTACTACAGCTATGGCTTGTTTATACAATGTTAGGACAGGGTCGGTGCAATCATTTCGTTTACGACAAAAATGCATACATTTGGTTTTTTCCGTTGAAAACTTCAAGCCATTTTGTCCGCTCCATCGCTCCAACTTGTCCAGAGCAATCTGCAATTGCCTAACGGCAGATGGTGTGGATGATGCCGTGACCCAAATAGTAAAATCATCGACAAAGAGGGCTGTGTTTATATTCCGAGGGATGCCATCTGCTATGTCGTTGATAGCGATTGCGAACAGAACGACAGAGAGAACGCTGCCCTGCGGTGTTCCATTCTCTTGCGTGTATTCATCAGATTCTGATATGCCAACCCGGTATCGAAAACGTCTGTCTTTAAAAAAATTAGACAGAAACCATCCCAGGTGACCTCGCACACCTAGATCAAAGACCTTCTGCAGGATACCGTGCCTCCAGGTGAGGTCGAAAGCTCGCTCAATGTAAAAAAAGACGGCAATTGTATGCTGCTTTCTGCTAAAGCCTTTCCGGATCGACAAGTCTAGAGCTAAAAGGTGGTCAATGGTGCTTCGACCCCTCCGGAATCCACATTGAATGTTTGACAATAGATTATTGGTCTCCAAAAACGACATGAGGCGGACGTTAACCATCTTCTCCAGCAGCTTGCAGACGCAAGAGGTCAGTGAAATTGGGCGGTAATCCCCAGGTGAGCTACCTTCCTTACCAGGCTTCAGTATAGGAACAACAACCGCGTCTCTCCACTGCTCGGGGAAATCATGCTCTACCCAGATGCGGTTAAAGATCTGAAGTAGAGATGCCAATGAGCCGTCAGGAAGATGGGACAGCATTTCATTTCGAATAGTGTCAGGCCCAGGCGAAACTGGCCTAACAGAACGAAGTGCTCCTTTCAGTTCAAGCATTGTAAATGTAACATTATATGAGGCAGAATGGTTATTTCCGAAGTTTACAATTGTTTACTCTACTCGTTCGCGTAAGCGCCTGAAGCTAGCATCCTGGACGTGGGAGCTACATTGCATACTAAAGGCTGCCGCCAGACGGTTCGATACTTCTTTTGTGTCAGTTATTTTGATGCCGTTATCATCTAATACGGGTGTGGATGTATATTGTGATCTACCCTGGAGTTGTTTGACTCTGGTCCAAACCTGTGTAATTGGTGTGAATCTATTCACAGTACAAACATACTCCACCCACAATCTCCGCTTCGCATTTAACACAATGCGGCGGGCGAGTGCTCGGGCACGCTTAAACGCTACTAGGGTCGTGGTTGTCGTACTCCTCCTAAAAACTCTAAAAGCCCGCTTCCTACTTAAAATGGCCTGTTTGCACGCAGGGTTCCACCACGGAACAGGTGTTCGCTTGAGTTTGCCAGAGGTCTTGGGTATAAAGATCTTTGCAGCCTCCAGGATCATGTTGTTAAATTCCCTTATGCAGTCGGTTGCCGAGGTCTCCGGAGAATGGTCTACCAGACTGCACGCACTCTCAAAACCAGTCCAGTCCGCGCGCCGCGTGTTCCATCGTGGAACATTTGTTCCGCGGACAGATGCCCGGGTTTGGGAGATGATAATAGGGAAATGGTCGCTACCGTGTGGGTCATCTAGAGGTTCCCATCGGAGCTGGGCTAGGAGAGACGGTGTGCAAATTGAAAGATCTATAGCAGAAGAATTTCCGGATGGAAGAGATATGTGGGTGGGGCTGCCGGTGTTCAAAAGGCATAGAGAGTTTAGGTGGAGAAAACGTTCAAGTGTTCGACCTCGGGCACACGTACGGCCTCCAGTCTCTCCCCATGCGGCGTTGTGGGCGTTGAAGTCACCCAATAGCATGTAAGGAGTTGGGAGCTGATCAACAAGTTTGTTTAAACTGCTGATGTCTGTGTTGCCTCCTGGTGGTAAATAGATGGAACAAACGGTTAGCTTCATAAAACCCAAGTCGGCCCGGGCTGCTACAGCCTGCAGAGTACTTCTTAAAGTGATTTGATGACATGCTATGGATGTGTGGACAGCTAACATCACTCCACCGTATGCTATTGTGGTACTAAATACGTCTTTTTGGAATATACTATATTTTCGAATTGAACAGTTACCACCTGGGCGCAACTTTGTCTCCTGGAGGCACACAACAGACGGATTGTAAGCAGATAAAACGTTTTGCAGGTCCGAAAAGTTTGAGCGAAGGCCTCGACAGTTCCATTGTAAAATATGTGTCATTTAAGTAAAAAGGGCAACGGCAAACGGGCCTAGTCTACTGCGAGCTGGAGAGAGGGGTTACTTCCGCGGGTTGCTGATCCCGTGGGTTCTCCCTCGAAATCTTCCCGGTGGTCCTCCCTGCTTTAGGCGATTGGGAGGAGGAAATCTGCCAGCTTCGGCAGAGGCTGCACGCGCACGGGATGACTGCGGCTGGCCAGGAGGAGTTCCGGCAGCCGGACGTTTTGTGGGGGATCTTCCACGGTTCCCCTCGGTCACTTTGGGCGCAACCTCGAACGTTTTCCGGACAGCCGCCACCGATGAGGCAGACGGTGCCAGAGCAGGCCGGTGAGGTGGTGGCATGGGATCCGCAGCGCCTTTTGGCGGTATAACCGGCGATCTTGGGCCGCGGGGTCCGACGGCGGAGGGCCTACCCCTCGGACCCACCAACGTCCGCTCTCCCGCCTCCGCCGAAGGCTCGGACAGGAGAGGGATATTGCTCCCCGGGTCACCGCCGTCTGCAGGCGGGACATCGGGGACAGGAGCAAGTCCTTGCTCCCGTCTGTCCGCCGCACCCGTGGCAGGGGGTGGCGGGGAGCCGCCTCCGGTTGAGACACCGGGGCGGCAGGCTGGTGTGAAAACACCAGCCCCAGCTTTCTCGCTACGCGGACAAAGTCGGTCACAGTCAACGAGCGAAGATCTTCAGCCGTCATCTGAACGGGAGCAGAGGCGCCCCGGGAAGCAGTTTGGGCATATGTTTTTTTGCGGGTGGGCGGCCTCGTAGGCCTCCTTGGCCGCTCGGAACGAGATACGCCTCGAAACCATGAGAGACATTATTTCTTTTTCTTTCTTTAGGGTTTTACAATCTCGGTCTGTCACTTCGTGTCCTTCACCACAGTTGACACATTTTGGGTGTGTTTCTGAACCGTGTTCTCTTCTCGTGTTGCTCTGAACCGCACCTGCCACATCGTGCTTTGCCTTTACACGAGGTCGAAGTGTGACCGTACCGGTGGCATCGGTAACAGCGCATGGGGCTGGGCACGAAAGCGCGGACGCGGACTTTCTCATAGCCTACAAAGATGTGTTCTGGTAAGTCTATGGTGTCGAATGTGAGTACAGTTGTGTTTGTTTCCCTAAGTTCACCTTTGTCTTTTACTTTCATCTTTCTGGCAGATATTACTCCGAACTCGTTCAGGCCGTCCACAATTTCATCCTCAGAGACTCCTCTCAGATCATAACAGTTGATGACTCCTTTTACAAAATTTTTGTGCGGTGGGGCTGGACCGAAACATTTACTGATGTTGTCGTCATCACTCCTCCTTCTCGCCTAGTGTACGTGAGTTGTTCAATGTTGAGTGCTCTTTTTGCGTCTGTTGAATCTGAAAACTCTACCTCGAGAGTGCCATCTCGGAGGCGGTCGCAGCGCGAAACCTTCCCGAGTCTATCGCAAGCCTGCTTTCTCTGGAAAGGCGACAAGCTGGCTAATGAGCCATCTCGTCCCCTTATCATGACGACACGAGGGCAGGATGGCTGCGGGTGTTGGAGTTCCCCTCTAGGGGGACAGGGAGTGTGAGCCTCCTGTGGAGGGTAAGGTGAGGAATTTGTGGTTGATGTGTCCATGGGAGTGTTATTAGGTTCAGCCAGCCACGTGCGCCCCCCTTCCAACGAGGGTGCTACAAGGCGAGACGACGCACGGGCTGGCTATACGGGGGAGACGCCGCCGTTACAGAGGGGGGAGAGAGACTCACCAACCCCCCCCTGCCTCGACGACGGTCCCCCTTGCACCTAGCCTAGACGGCCCCGGGCGGGGCACGGACACCCCTCCCTCCCCGGGTGAAATCGGGACCTCACCAAGGGAGGGAGGGACAGCCGAGCCCCACCAAAGGTCGACAGACTTTTACAATGCTGCTACTCTTGTCGATGCCTTCAAGAGTTCCCCGCCCTTGCGGAAATCCAGACCAAAGTAGAGTGTTGCTAGAGGCACACGAACGAACACAGCGCCTACCTCAGCTCAGCTACCAGGACTCCTTCATCCCGGGGTACGGGTCGGTGCGCAGCTCACCTTAAAAAGACAGGCGCCCCCACACGGCTTCATCGGAGCAGGCGACTACCACCTGCTCGTCACAACTGATTCCCGGCTGGTCCGAGAGAAGCGAGCCCCCGGCCAGCAGGGCCGGCGATTAGAGGGATCCAATCGCCAGCCACACGAGCCGGAGGCCCACATACACCCAGACCATCCAGGAATCATAGGCACGTGCAAGGACGCCCATGATACTGGGATAATGTGGGTAACTGGGAAGTTATGAGTTGGAAAAGGAAGAGGGTCGGTCTGCGCTGTCCAGCCCAGACGCGCGCCGCACGCGACCGGGGTGTCCACACTCAACACGAGCAAGAGTGCACACACCCCCGCCAACCGCGGAGACACGCCGGGCCAGACATCGCAGACAGTGGGCAGGAGGGGTATTTAGGAGTGGACAGAAAGGATACGGGTGGAAAGGCATGGAGAGACCAGGAAATAAGGAAAGAAGAGGAAAAGGAACAAGGAGTTGGTGGGATTTGAATTTAGGAGGGCCAAGAAAGGATGAGGATGGCAGTTTTTCATTTGGCCTCTCGTCCGAAGGCGAGGGGCGAAACCCATCCTGCCAACTGGGGTCGCGGGTGTCGTCACATCCCGTACCCAATTATCCATGTGCCGGACCAGTCAGCAGGTGCCAACAAGTCCGGCAGATGAAAATTGGTCCCCCGCGGTGAAAAATAGAGAGGGCTCTGTTCAGTAAATATTGGATTGATCAACTTGAAAGTGATTGTATCATGTATTCTTACCAGGATCTTGACCATTAAGTTGAGTTTTGAGCATCTGACCAGTCAAAGTTGATGTGAGCTTACACCTGCATGAGCACACATGTAGAGATTATTTTTCCAATAACTTCGCACTAAATTGAGATAACGCTTCAACTTTGCGTTCATTGTGCTCATCTTGTCACGGGGAGTCGGTTGATATGTAACATGACTATACCAGGTCACCATGTGACCCTGACATAGCTCCAGATCCAGAGGGGAGCCGCCGGGGCCACGGGAGGCTCGCCGCACACCTCTGGCTATCGCGTGGCCCCGATCTACTCGGTACTTCTGGGCCTGGCCGTGTGAAGCTCAAGAAGGCTACCCCTGGGGGGGAGGGGGGTACCACGGGGTGTTCACTGAGCTACTGGGAGGGGAAGATGTTAGGGATGCCTGCAGAGGTGTCCTGTCCACGGCTAAGGCCTTCAGGGAAGCGGGCGTCCAGCATCGACGGGGGGGTGTGGGGGCTGCCTAACTAATAACCGGGGAGACCGCGAGGAGTAATACTCCCATGAAAAGTCATCTTGTTTTACAAATTTATCAATGGCAAGTTTATGAAAGTGAAGGAGAGCTGTTTAAATATGATTATACATCTATGAAAGCTGGGTTCCCTTTTAAGCGGTCATCATTGGACTGTGGACACCCTGTCTGGGGGAAGCATGTGGTTTTTTTCTAGGAGCACAAGAGGTGAAGCAGTGTTTTTTGCATTTAAATTTTTTCAGACAATAGATGCCGCGGAGACCTAGGAGCCATGCCACTCGCACCCCGTCAGCACCGGCCGACTGCGCTGCCAAGCTCACCTGAGGAAGCGCTCGGCGGTGTTGGTGGGGTTGCTCCTGCCGTTCACCACCAGTTGCTTGTCGGACGTCACGTCCTCGTGCAGGCTCTGCTGCGGCTGTCTGGAGACGGGCAGCTGCCGGCAGAGCGGCGGCGCCGCGCTGCCCTGCGGCCTCAGGCACACCCTGGCCCTCTGCTGTTGGCGGCCCAGGGCCACCGGAAGCCTCAGCTGTAGCTGCTGCTCCGCCACCACACTGAAGCGATACAGCGCCGGCGGCGGGCCGGCCGAGCCGTAGCTGACCCGCAGCGAGCCGTGCTGTACACCGGAGGCGTTCCACAGCCGAAGCTCGGCCAGCAGCGCCGAGCGGGCGTCCACATGCAGCGTGCCGTCGAAGTCGGCCAGCGAGGCGCGGTGCACCAGGTAGTGCAGCTGCTGCAGGTGCTGCAGCTGGAGTGCCAGCCAGACGGGCCGGCCCGGCGACGGCGGCTGCAGGCTGAGGTAGGAGGGAGAGCGGCCCAGCACACCCACCTCCGGCAGCGGCGGCCCAAGCTGCGGCAGCGTGCTGTCCAGCAGCACGTCCCCCGCACCTGCGGCAGCGTCAGACCAGCTCGTCACCGCGGACCTGCGACAGCGTCAGACCAGCTCGTCACCGCGGACCTGCGGCAGCGTCAGACCAGCTCGTCACCGCGGACCTGCGACAGCGTCAGACCAGCTCGTCACCGCGGACCTGCGACAGCGTCAGACCAGCTCGTCACCGCGGACCTGCGGCAGCGTCAGACCAGCTCGTCACCGCGGACCTGCGACAGCGTCAGACCAGCTCGTCACCGCGGACCTGCGACAGCGTCAGACCAGCTCGTCACCGCGGCACGGCTGCCTGCTTACCGCCTACACAACGGCTCTCCATGAAGTGGGGGTGGTAGCCTTTGAATCTGCAGTTTTAAAACCAACTTGTGAATGCGTTGCTAACAGATCAATTTTCCACTCATTATTGGAATCCAAGCCATGGAAGTATCAGGCTTTCCATTTATTTGTTTCGTTTATTTTATTTATTTATTTTATTAGGGCCACTCCCAACAGGCACACTTGCCCAATTACAGGGAGTATTGGCGTGGGTGTTTAAAGGGAATGTAGCACCTTTATAACGTGGTTTTAACCAGGGGCGTAGCCAAGGGGGAGCGGCTAGGGCGGCCGCCCCCCTCCCCCTGAGGGCCCGGAGGGCCCCTCTGAGGATACCGGCCGCGCGAAGCGCGGCCCGCTCGCACTATGCTCTGGGGCGAAATGTGGGACTTCATACCAGACAGGGCCCTCTTAAGCCATCTCCAGCACTCTATTCTGTGACAATTAGGGCTGTTTTTACCCATCAAAACCGTCAGTAAAAAGGTACCCTTTGAACCACTGGTGATCAGGGCCCACTATCCAAAGTAGGGCCCATTTTGGTCAGATAGACCCTGTTTAATCGATTAAGCCAAGATGGCTAGCGGGACTATTTGGGCAAAAGGGCCCAATGCGACTCGCAGGCTGTCAGATCCCGGTCTATAGCCGCCAGGGACCTGTCTGACCAGCTGGGTCCTCTTTCAGTGAGAAGGTTGTGTGGCTAGTAGGGACCATTCTAGCCCACAGGGCCCAGTCTGACAGTCAGTGCCATGTTTAACTAGAGAAGCTTTTGAGCTAGTGTAACCGTCTAGTCTCCGCAGGGCCCTCTGGTCAGCTGGGCCCTCTACATAGGAGTAACCAAGTAGAAGCGGCTGGTGCGGTGGCCCCCTTGAGGGCTCTTCGAGGATAGCGCGAAGCGCGGCCCGCCTGCTTTATACTCTGTGACCTGCCGTGGAATTACATGCCTAACAGGGCCCTCCTCTCCAGTACTCCATTTCTGTAAAAAGTAGGGATTTTACCAAAGGGTCCCCTAAACCACTATCAGCCCCCCCCAACCAAGGCCCTCGTTGACAGTAGGACTATCTCTGGTCAGCCAGACCATCTTCAAACGATAATACCGCTATGGCCAGCAGGGCTTTTGGGCCACGGGGCTTACTGCGAGTCGCAGGTTCAGCCAAAACCTTCAGGGCCCTGTCGAACCAGCTGGGCCCTCTTTAAGTAAGGAGGCCACTGTGACTTGTAGGGATCGATTTAGCCCACAAGGCCCACTCTGACTGTGAGGACCCTCTTTATCTAGCAAAGCCTCTGAACTAGTATGGCCGACTATTTTCCATAGGGCTCTCTATAGCTAGCAGGGCCCCTCTAGAAGCGTAGCCAAGGAGAGGAGATTGGGACGGTGGGCCCCTGAGGGCCCCCTCAAGGACGCGCTGCCCCTACCCAATCGTACTCTGACCTGCCGTGGAACTTCATGTCAGACGGGGCCATCTCAAGCACTCCACAGCAATTCATTCTATGACAAGAAAGGCCCTTTGAACCATCGAAACTATTTTAAAAAGAGGGTCCTCTGAACCACGTGGTCCCCAGGGCCCTGTGTCGACATTTGGGCCCTGTCTGGTCAGGTGGACCCTCTTTAACGATAAAGCCACTTTGGCCAGCAGGGTTTTTTTGGCCGTGGGGCCCACTGCGAGTCCCAGGGCCAGCTAAAACCGTCAGGGCCCTGTCGGACCTGCTGGGCCCTTTTTAAACGAGAAGGCCATTGTGGCTAGCAGGAACCAGTCTTTGTGGTCACTGGTCCACAGCGCCCATTCTGACTATCAGAACCCTACAAAGGCTTTTGAACTAGCAGGGCCGACTGTTCTCCACAAGACTCTATATCGTCATCAGGGACCTCTCTGGTCAGCTGGAGATCCTACTGAGACATAGCCAAAGAGAGGATGTTGGGGCGGCAGTCCCCTGGAGGACGCACTGCCCAGCTGCACTATTCTCCGTATCCCGTCTTGGAACTTCATGTTAGATAGGGCACTCTCAAGCTCTCTCTAGTTCTCCATTCTGTGATAAGTGGGGATCTTTTGACCATCAGAAACCTCTGAAAGAAGGTCCTCTGAATCACTGTGACCTCCAGGGTCCTCCTGTCGACACTAGGACCCGCTCTGGTCAGCCGAGTCCTCTTAAACCGACAAAGCCACCATGGTCAGCAGGGTACTTTGGGCACCAGGACCCACTGCGACTTGCAGGGTCAGCATTAGCCAGCAGCGCTATAGCTGACCCTAAGCAGCTGTCCATGGCTGTCTGAACAGCTGGGCCCTCTTTAACTAGGAATCCATGTGGCAAGCAGGGACGTTTTTAGACTGTAGGACCCACTCTAACTATCAAGACCCTCGTTAACAATGGAGCCTTTGAACCAGTGGGATCCATGTTCTCCGTATGGCTCTATATCGTCAGAAGGGCCTCTCTAGTCAGCTGGGCCTTCTATAGACGATGCCGATGGCCCGTTTGGCCCTCTAAATCCACCGAGGACCTGTGTAGCTTGTAGACTTATTTAGAACAGCAGACAATTTATGATCCGCAAGATGTTTGTGGTTATTATGCCTTTATAACCCATCTAGCCTACAGCCAGTATGGTCCATTGTAACGCAAATGGCTGTCCACAACCAGCAGAACCAGCTGGTGTCTCCTTTGAACCCTCGCCCCAGTTGGGGTGTTTGAACACCCCTTCGGGTTTTTCCGGTGGCACGAAGAAATGGCGGCGCGAAGCGGTGCCATACTTGACACAGCTTATTCTTGATCAATTCCGCAACGTTCCCCAAAATTTTAAGGTTGGGTCATCTCAGGTCAGTTCGCCAGTGCAGGTCAATTGACCTCACCTCAAAAAATGCTTAAGGTGGCATAGGGAAGAAAAGAGTGAATCTATCCAATCGAAACATATCCACATATAAAACCCATCGAGGTTTGCAAAATATATTCCGGTAATTTTCATATAGATGACATAGGGTCAGGCACGGATCATGACCTCTCCACTTAACATGCATGGATAAAACAGAAATTGGCCGACAAATTGCTCTATTTCTGTAGATACCGCTTGGAATACCTTTGTATTCTCCAAATCATTGTATCCTAGGCCATTTTATTGGTTCATGTTGCAAGTTTGGATCTGTGATCTATGAGAGGTCATCTGGGGCTACTTAAGCAGGGTTTCAGACTTGGGTCAATAACTGTGCACAGGATAAAGCTAATATTTTGAGACCATTATTACGGTGGATTATTATTTTGAGGCAAATGATATGCATATTGACTATTGTATAACAGCGATTGACAGGTATTCACCTTTCAACATCTGCTGTTTTGGTTAAAATGTGAATATTGACTATGCTAGGTTAGATGGCGACCTTGAGCTAACCTTAGGTCGGGTCATTTTTATGTTTTGATCTAGTATGGTTGTATTATACATCATTCGACTGGCGGTAACGAGGTGCATAATCGAAATGGTGCTTAAAATGATTATAACTGAATTCTATCAGACACCATAACCCAGAAACTCTTCCCTAACATGCCACCTTCTTGACCTGCGAAGACTTCAATATTGACCTGACCCAAAAAAGTGACCAATGCAGTTTCGTCATGGATTTTTATGGGCCATCCACCTGCGATCGCTTTTTCGCTATCCTGCTTAGGATCCATGATCGAAGGGGGATTTGAAACCCCCCACCAGGACGAAGGTGGCTAGGAGGCCCACCGGCCACCGTGGTTATAACTCACCTCCCTTTGTAGCCCGCAGGGCCTACTGGGACCATCAGAAGAAGCATGTGTCACTATAGGACTCTTTGAGACCAGTTGGACCCAAAATAGATCGTATACCCCGTTATCAATGGCAGGGCCCTTTTTAGTCAGCTGGGCACTTCGTAAATAGATTCGAAGCGTCCTGGTGGCCCTCTGCATCCAGCATGGTTCTCTGTAACTAGTTACAGAAGGCCCGCAGATACCAGCAGAACACTTTGTGACCATTAGGCTCTCTAGAACCAGCAGAGCTCTCTCTGGCCAGCTGGGCCCGTAATGGTCAGCTGAGCTCCCTTTGCCCGCCACTAAATACCATTTAAAGTGTTTTTTTCGTTCGAATGGAACCGCTTTGAAAGTGAAAGAAGCTCCTAGAAAAATAGTTTCTTACCAACCTATATTATCCCATAACTTAGTCGCATCATTGTATTGCGAAATTTTAAGTTATTTAACGCCACATTCTGCCATTAAAAAATTGAAAGAAACCCACTTTACAAGAACTAAACAGCATTTCTGGCGGACAAAGCACGTCCGCTGCTGCCTTCTTCACTTCCTCGGCCGGTACTTCTTTGACACAGGCATCGTTAATGTGGCACCAACCAGCCTCCGACTGGTTCCAGCAGAATTCAGTGTAGTGGCTGATCTGGGGGCTGCCGTGGTGTACTACCGCTCCATACAGGTCAAACACAATGCTGTAATATATCTGCGGATGCCTGAGGGCCTTTCAACTGAGGTCCAGGTCGCTAAGGGAAAAGTGCCGTGAGCGAGGGCATCGAACGATGGGCTGGCGCTATAGATGAAACGCTTCAGTTGCATAATCACCATATGTGGCAGGCGCCAGTCATCGAACTTAACTTATCAATTGGCTTGCATCCTCGAATCCTGGATGCATAAAATAGCAAAAACAGTGCAGATGTATTCGAACACAGCCCTTCCTCAGCATCTTCATGAAATTTATTGATTGGAGAAGCTCTTGATCATGATGTAAGCAGAGACCTGGAATTTCATATTTCACCAAATTTCAGAATAATTTTGTTCTTTTGCTTTATTATGAATCCGGATTTAAGGAGATAGATTAATGACCAAATTTTCCATGCATAATCATGCTCCTCAGTGGAACACTCCCGAAATCTATCTATCTTTGAAAGATGTTTCTTCCGAAGAGGAAGAAATACTTTCGGCCATTTTCGCTTTTCGAGCACGATTGGCTCTGAAGTAATTTGGTAGGCACACAAATTACTTTTCATGGCGATATCTTAGGGTCGCTCTGGTTTAAAGCGACCTTCCTTAGATGAATTGACGCCAAAACCACGGTGAAGGTTTTTTTCTTTCTTTTTTTTTGCTTGTTGCCGACATTTTTTGGGGCCCTTTTGGCGGAATTTCAGGGGCCCTTTTTGGCCGCCGCCCCCCCCTGAGAAAAATCCTGGCTACGCCCCTGATTTTAACTGAGGTAGCCAAGTTTTAAAGCAAGTCGGAAGTCCCGGTACTCTATTTATCATTTGTTTTAGAACTCAATATTTCCGTAGGAAAAAAGCTAAAACCTACCCGAAATGTACCTCTCATGTACCTCCCGCCAGGCGGCCATTGTTGTGAACTGCTGGTGTGACGACATTGCTGACGTCACGATGAGCATCAGCCAATCGAAGCCCTTGAAGCGTTTCGAGTATGGTCGTGGTTGGCAGATCATGACATCATCCAGAGGCAGATATTATATAAGGTGCCACATTCCCTTTAAGGATCTTCTCCACCGGGTCAAATCGGACACGGAAGGCGGTTTCCCGCCGTGGGGATTGAACCCACGTTAATCTATGCTATCCGATCCGAAGACTAACAACGAAGCCACTAGGCCACTCGTAGATGCTCATGAGTAAGGAAGCAGTCCGGGAGATGTCGAGCTTGGCGGATGTGTCGACTATTGTCTTAATTGCAAGCTCGGTAGGCAGCGTTGCCGTTGGACGAGCGTACCAGAGGCATGGAAAATGCACTTCATCCTACCACAAAAGCATCGAAGCGGCATTAGAGCATATTAGATCAAGTATCTACCAACTTACCGTCCTATGTCTTTATGATCCGCAACCAAAGGCGTTTGGTTGGTTAAAAACACATTATGTAAATATATATATATATATATATATATATATATATATATATATATATTTATATATATATATATATATATATATATATATATATATATATATATAGGGGAGAGTGGGGAGAACTGGGACATTAAACAAGCCGCAAGTTCAAAAAATTATATAAATTTAGTTATGCGTTCCTGGTAGATTGAATAACCTTTACATGGTGGAAGAAACATTTGGTTATGGATATCTGTGTCTTTTTAAGGCGTAAACGGAGTGGAATTGTGCCAAATTAAGTTTTTTTAGAAGTCTACGGTTAGTGAGAACTGGGACAGCTGCAGGAGAACCGGGACAAGAGGTGTTCAGAAGTGGGACACAGGGGAGAGGTGGGATGTGCGGGTGAGCCGCGCTTCGCGCGGGCCGTGTCCTCAGAGGGCCCTCAGGGAGGGGGGGCTGCTGTCCCGGCCGCCCTTCCCCTTGGCTACGCCCCTGCCTCCGCCAACATTAAGCAAGATACCGGACATTAAGCACTGAAAAGAAACGCCTCCTGCCACTGGTGCCGCCCCCTCCGCAGGGGTGCTATGAGTTAAAAGTCCCATCTATATAAGAATATACTGACTATATACAGGGGCGGACGCAGACCCGAGTTTTTTTAAGCACAACTTGTATATGACAAGGGAGACTCTCAGACTGAGGAGACAGAAACGGTTGTTCTTGAAAGAGTATACGAGAAGTCGAAGTGACATATAGCGCACCTCAGGTTTGGGGGAGGCAAACCCATGTCTGCCTCCCTCCTAGGGAGTGGGGGGGGTGTGGGACGTGCAATTTGGGTGCTCGACAGACGTAGTATAAGCTACCTCTCCAAAAAAGGTCGCTCTCCTGGGGGGGAGGGGACGATGATTTTTTGCTCGACAGACCCAGTGTAAACACATTTTTTAATTCTCCGGACTTTGGGAGGGCCAAAAGATAGTTTGGCCCCCCTCCAGCGCTTTGGGGGGCATGGCCGGAATGCCCCCCCGCGTCCACTAATGACTATATAGCGCGTGCGAGCGTTAAGGTGTGGCGATGATCTGTAAAATGCCCCCGGGCTGGGCATTTGGCACCAGTTAAAAAAACTTCCATCATACTTAACGTTTTTTGTGGCCCCCTCAGTCGCGGGCTCCCTCCCCTGAGTCTTGAATTCGCCCTCTATCCCTGAGAAAATCCCGGAGTCGCTCCCGCTTCCGCTGTCATGTTCGCGGCTCTTTTATTTTCGTGCTTCCACCCCAAAATATGGTAGTTTTGTGACCAAATACCTTTACTTCAATTTTTGTGTCGTATAAGCTGCGAACAAAATTTTAAAACAAATTTTTGTTGGGTATCATGCTACATTTCTCATTTTTACGTTGATTATTTAAGGAATTCAAACATACGGTTTCTATGGTCAAATACCAATCCGGATAGGCGCAGTGGCGTATCCAAGAGGAGTGCAAAAATTCATCTGGCCCATTCCGAACAATCGACTTTCTGCGATTTTTTTATCAAGCCCATATGTATGTTTTTTACACGTTTTTTCATGTTTTGGGTTCTGTTGTTTCCCCATTCGGCCAGTGGCGGATCCAGGGGGGGACAAAAAGGGCATTTGCGCCCCCCTCAGGGGTTGTTCAAACTCCCTTCCCCCACCATAGGTAAGGAAGTGACCTAGTGACCTTGACATGACCTGAGGTGAGGTTATTTTTGTGTTTTGACCTAGCATAATCATATATCATTCAATTTGCCGTGATGAGGGTAAGCGAATGGTGTATGAAAAATTATTCTAACTCAACTGTCAGAGTTAGAAAAAAACATTAGAAAAAACAGAGCCCAAAAAACATTACCCTAACATGCAGCTTTCTTTGACCTGTCATGAGCTCAATGTTAACATGAGCCAAAAATTGGCCTACGTAGTTTCTTCATAAATTTGTATGAGCTATCCACCAGCTTTCGTGTTCTTTTCGCTATTCTGCATAGGAGCCGAGTTCGAGGGGGAGGGTGTTCAAATACCCGTGCCCATTATGACACGCTCACGCTTCGAAATGCTATTTGGCATTTGATCAAGTTACCCAACGATTTCAAGGGGGCGGTTTTAAATTAATGCCTAACTATATTTCAGACCAGACCATGTCTGTCAATATGCAAGTTTTGGACATTGATAAGAATGAACAAGTATACAAACATCAAGTACAAGGAACAAGCAAACAAGTTCAAACAGCAAACAAGTACAAGTACGAACGTCTTATTTTTCCTGAATTTCGTCTGAAACTCAAGTTTCATTTCCCCCTCAGAAAAGTGGGGGGGGGCAGGGACCCCTGAGCCCCCCGTTCCTATATGCCTGTGTGCTGTATAACCTGTCTTTGCCGGTAGCGGTGCGCGCGTTACGCCCAGGCTGCCCATCAGCCACTTCGTATAAGTGAGAGATTAAAATGAGTGCCAAAACAGTGTTGATTGAAGCCGTTAAAAGTGCGCGATATAAATGTAGCAGTGAAGTGACAATGTGGCGAAAGACACTTCGCGCCGGTGTGTCTGTGTGTACTGCTTCGGTCTGTAGGATTCAACTTGGCCACGTAAGGCCTTATTCAATCTACCAATCGAAGGAAAGAAGTCGACGATGATAATTTCCAATTTATTGATGCAATTGCCAAACAGCGGATGAGAGACAAAAATGATAACCGACAACAACAGTGCCATTATTTACAAATGGGAACATATACCCATTCCAATGGGAAAAAACAAAATCCCAGAGAAATACGTAACACTCGATATGAACGCGTGTAGAGTGAGTGAGAGCATGAGTGATTGGGAGAGCGTGTGACGGCGAGGAATAAATCGCCGGCAGGTTCGATGCCGTAATTGACAATGAATTCAGCGACGGCTGCAAACCGAAATCGGACTTGCACTGAGCAGAGATATGCTCAGTCAAGAGTGCAGACCCAATGACACGACGGTATTGTCAGTGTAGTTGGGAGGGAACGAAACACTCCAGGGAGTGGCCCTGGCGAGTGATCGCAATGCAGCGGTGGAGGAGTGGACCAGCCCAGAGAGTAGCCCTGGCGAACTGGCCGGTGTTGTCAGTTAGTTAGTTAAGGGCTTTTTATAAGGCGTTCTGTGCAAAGCACCTTTGCCCGCCTCTAAAGTGTGGGGGGAGAATTTTCCGGGAGGGGTGTTTACTTTAATGTCGCAGAACAAAGGGACGAATCTTATTTCAAGGAATGGGTCGCGAAGTGTAGCAACACTTGCGAGGGAAGGGGATTGCTACGGCAGAGATGCCGAGCCTGGGGCACAGGTAGGATTTAAAAGGGTACGTGAAGAGTCTTGCCAGCGTAAAGATTAGTTTTTTGAATTTTGTTCCTTGTTATCGAATAACCGTTTGCTTACGTTACTCGAGTTCCTCCATTGAAAAAGAATAATTTTGGGTTATTAGAAATACCCGCAAGCACCATGACGTGATGCCGCGGGTCTTTATCCTGCAACCAGGAGGTGAGGTTACAGCACCCTCTCTGGCTGGGTAGCCGCCGCATAGAGGAAGAGAGAAGGGTAATAGAACAGATAGAGTGTTAGGGAGGGGTGTGAGTTGCTTAGTTGTTAGTCTTAGACGTGGTTAGTATAGTTAGTAGTCCTTAAGTTAGGGTTAGTTGGTTAGCAAATATGAACGGATGGTTAGGTAGGGTTAGTTGGTTAGTTGAACCTTTTTTGGTTTTGTTTTTTTGTTTTGTTTTTTTTTGTTTTTTTTTCCTAGGGTGGGAGTTATTCTGAGTCTACCATACCTTAGGACCAGACAGTTAAAACCTAGTTTGAAGCACCTATTGTTTAAATTTGTCAGAGGGACGTTTCTAGTGTAATTGTTATTTCTAATATGAGGGGTGCTATTTGGATGCAGGTATTTTCCATACCTGCCACCATAGACGTTCAGATAAAGCTCTCGAGCCTAGAAGCCTTCAGGAATGTAAAGAGCTTGTCCAGCAGCTCAGGGTGATCATTGCCGAGAAGAGTGGAAAGGTTTACTGGGATGTTTCTGTTGCGGCAATAATCTAGCATGGGCTGCCTATGGGCGTCGTGCTGGAGACAGTCGATGAGGATATGGTAGGGATTTTCCATGGCAGAGCAGGTACCACAGGTACCTACACGCCCATAGGCATTTAATTTGGTGTGTCCGCTTCTGAGTCTGGTCAGGATGACCTCACGCCGACGACTGTTTTGGTTGGAGCTGGGCCAGTAGCCGATGTTAGGCTTGATATGGAATAAATGGGCGCTGTGGTTAGTGGTCCAGTCATTTTGGATGTACTTCCGGATATGGTTCTGGAGGAGAGCTTTGCTATCGTCTCCGGACCATTTGAGAGGTGCGACCTCTCTGAGTTCAAGAGACTTTTTGGCCTGTTCGTCGGCTTTTTCATTTCCGAGAATTTTGCAGTGGCCTGGGATCCAAAGAAAGGAGACATCTGGGATATCGTCGATACCCTTCTGGATGTCTGCTATTACGTGATGGCTGGGGTTGACTACGTTATTGATAGCTTGCAAGACAGATTTAGAGTCTGAACAGATGACGGCTGAATTAATATTTAGGGTTCTAATCTGGACTAGTGTATCTAGAATGGCGACAGCCTCGGCAGTAAAGATTGAGCAGTTGTCCGGAAGTCGTTTTTGGAGGCAAATATTTTGCCCCCAGATGCCGAGGCCTACTTTTTCGCCTATTTTAGAGCCGTCGGTGAAAATGAAGGTTTTGCCAGTGTTGTTAGACTGGACCTCTAAGAATTTCTGGGAGATCTCCTCTGTGGTGAGGTTGTCTTTGCGTGTGGTGAAAAGAAACTCGACTTTGGGCTGTTTGCGAGTCCAAAAGCGGGAGAGTGGGGGTTTGCCTATTGCTTCTGGAATCGCAAGGTTCAGGGTTTCCAGGGTCTTAGCTACTCTATTCTTAAATGGAGACCAGGTTGTCCGATTAGTTTTTGATACACGTCCAGGGTGGGCGAAACATTGTTTCGCCGGGTGATTTTCGGTAGATTGGACCATGATATAGTAAGAGATAAGCTGGGAGTGGCGTCTTGTTTGGAGAGGGCACAGCCCACTGTCCACTAGCAAGCTGGTGATGGGGGGATTCTCTGAGCGCGCCTGTGGCTGCCCGGATACTTGCGTTTTGGATGCGCTCTAGCTTTAGCTTATTAGTGTTGTTCGTTGAGTCAAAGACGAACGAATTATATTCGAGTATGGGCCGGATCAAGGACTTGTAGAGCATGAGCAGGGTCTTTCGATCCCCGCCGTACTCTGTTCCGCCGAGAATGCGGAGGATATTGACTCGTTTTTGACAGCTAGAGACGACTTTGGTAATATGCTCGTTAAAACTAAGGCGGGTATCAAGGATGACGCCTAAGAATTTGAAGCTTTTCGCGCATTCAATGGGTTTGCCTGAGATTTGGAGCTGAGGAACAGGGTGTCTCACACCTGGCCTGGCAAAGACTACGACTGATGACTTTTCGGCCGAGAGTGATAGACCCATTGAATTGCACCAAGCATGGATGTCGTCGAGACTACCCTGCAATTCGGTAGTCGCAGTTTTGAATTCTGGTTGACTGCGCCGCCTGGTGTCGACCGGAGTGGATTTCCAAATAGCGACATCATCTGCAAATAGGGAGTACTTAACTCCAGGCGGTAGCTTTTTGGAAAAAATGTCATTGATCATGACTAGGAAGAGGGTCGGAGATAAAACGCTACCCTGGGGTGTGCCCTGGTCTTGAGATGTCAGATAGGAAAGGGTGGTGCCGCAGCGCACTTTGAATTTTCTGTCCCTAAGAAAGTTGTCAATGAATCTAGCAAGGTGGCCATGGACTCCCAGTTTACAAAGTTTATACAAAAGGACGTCTTTTTGTACACGATCAAAGGCCGACTTGATATCTAAGAATGCAGCAATTGTGACTTGCTTCTTGTAAAAGCCATTTTGGACGTCACTGACCAGTTTGATCAGATTGTCAGTGGTGGCTCGCCCGCGCCGGAAACCCGATTGCATAGCATCGAGTTTCTTTTCGAGAATTTCGTGAAGTCTTACGTTGACCATGCGCTCTACAAGCTTGCTAGCACAGCTAGTAAGCGAAATGGGGCGATAACCTTTAGGGTCCGTTTTTTCTTTGCCAGGTTTTGGAATGGGAATGATGACACTTTCCCGCCACATAGTGGGGAACGAGTCGCTAAGAAACATGTTGTTAATGGCCGAGAGAAGATATTTTAGTGCTATCTGGCTGAGGTGCCTGAAGAAAGAGTAGTGAATCTCATCCGGGCCCACTGCAGTGTTTCCACACTTGCTAATGGAGTAATTTAGTTCGGTCATTGTAAAAGGTAGGTTATAGTACTCCTGATTACTAGAATTGAAGAATGTGCGGCGTTTGCACCATTCGGCCTGGTCTTTTGAGCGCTGGTTGTAGGAACTGTTGGCTGCAACGCCATTGTAATGATCAGCAAAGGCGTCCATGACTTCCTTGGGTGCCGTGATGTTTTGGCCGGAGATTGTCAGTTGAGGGAAGGGTCCACGGGGCGGTCGTTTCGCAGAGAAAGCTCCAATGGTTTTCCAGATTTGAGAAATGGGTGTGAAGTGGTTGAATTTAGAAACGAAGGCGTTGAAGCTATCTTTTTGGACCCGCTTGCACGTGTTTTGGAAGTGGGCTTTGGCTGCCCGGAGGGCATTGCGAGTAGGGCTGTGTGCCCTCCTCTCGTAGGCTTTCCTGGCTCTAATCATTTGAGCTTTGGCGTGTGCCGTCTCTGCATTCCACCATGGGGCTCCTTTTTTCTGTCGGGGGCCTTGACTTTTTGGTATTGTTAAATGTGCTGCTGAGCTGATGGCTCTTAGTACCGAGTCAATGTCTGCCGAGTCGGGGTCACCTCCGGTGACAAGTGTGAGGTCGACCTCTGCCTCAAACTTGTTCCAGTCGGCACGTTTTAGATTCCATGAGGGTGTAAAAAGAGTAACATGGTCGATTGAGCCTGTGGGAATACCAATTTTTATTGGGAGGTGATCGCTCATTCCTGGGTTGTCTTCGACTTCCCAGGTGAACAGTGACGCAATTCTAGGAGAGCAGCACGAGATGTCAATGGCTGTGTCAGAATGGCCACCGCGCATTGCTTGGTGGGTCGGAGCGCCGTTATTTAAGATAACTAGATTTTGAGAGTCTATTGCGTCATAGATGATTTCGCCTCTGCGAGTGGTGGTGGCGCTGCCCCATGAGGGATGATGACCGTTCAAGTCTCCAAGTAGTAGCAACGGGCCGGGGATTTGTGCCAAAAGTTGGGCGATGTCCCGAGCCGACGGGTCAGGATCGCTTGGAGAGATGTACAGTGAAATCACCGTCAATTTGACGTGCTGAATTTCTACATTAATAGCGACACAGTCGAGTGGCGTAACCAAAGGCACTTGGCTGTGAGGGATGCTATTTTCAATAAGGATGGCAGTGCCTCCTTTACGGACAGTAGCGTTTACATTATGGCGGTACCAAGAGTAACCCGAGATTTTGAATTTGTTATTATCATTATCATTAAAGAGGGTTTCTTGGAGTGCTGCTACTGCCGGCTTTTTCTCAGCAAAGATTGATTTAAATAAGGGGAATTTCCCAATTAGACTGTTTGTGTTCCATTGGAGAATTGAACCCATGGTGGTTTAATGTCTTAGATGCTGGAGGGGTTTGCGGGGGCGGGGGCGGAGGTGATAGGAATGTGTGCTACTCGTGTCGCTGGTAGTGGAAACGGGGGACGAGTGCCGGGTGTACCGGAGTTTCCTCGGCACCGGGGGGCTGCCGGGCCTGAGGGATTTGGATGAGACTGAACTGGTGGGGGAGGCCGACATGAGATAACTATTTTCTACAGAGTCTGTGACCGAGATGCTGTCAGCATTTGGATAAGACTCGGTCCCGGGCAGCTCACTATCAGGTTCGCTGTTGCTGCCTGACGTGTCGGAATCACTGGCAAATTGGGATTGCATGTAATGACATGCCAGATCTGTTTGAGAGCCACAATGGCGGGTCGTCGGTGCTTGAGAGGCAGGAGCTTTGCTGCTGTCCGTGAGAGAGGTTTCGGTTTGGGTGGCTACACTGACTTTTTCTGTTTGAGTGGCAGCTGTCTTACTGGAAGGGGGGGAGCTGCCACTCTGGTGTTTCCGTCCCGGCGCCCGCCGTAGGCGGCGCCTGGGAGGGGGTGCACCGGTGACTTTTGGGTGGGAGGGGGCTGGGGGCGGGGGAAACTCGGTACAGCTAGGCACCTGCTGAGGGCTGCTTTGCCGCCCTTCGGTTGGGGTCCAGGTCTTCCTGGTGCCATGTGAGGGACGGGGGGCGGCGGTACTTTTGGGCGGAAGACCCGGAATGGAACAGGCTGGGTTGGCTGGGGGATCCGTCCAGCCCGTGTTGGGAGTCCACTTGCGCCAAAAGGTGTTTGTGCTGTGGTGCGTGTTTTGCATGACATGGGGGATGGCCAGCCGAAGGGGTACCATGACTAGCGGCTCCATCAGGGGGCGAAGGGGACGCTTTTGGGAGGCGGTGAGCTGAGGAGTGGCCTGGCCAGCTGTGCTGGGGGCTGCCGCGGTGGCCTTGCCACTACGTGCCTGGGTTAGGGAGTGGCGTTTTTCGCTCTCACGCACTTTTTGCGGGCCAGGTCGAAGGGGAGCTTTTCGTCTTCAGCCACCATATTTACATGTTTTTCACGGAGCCAGGCTGGGCACTTAGGATCGGTAGCCCCATGGGCGCCGCCACAGGCAGCACACAGGAGGCTAAGGGAGGTGCAGTCTTTGGTTCGGTGTGCAGCACTGCACTTGCCACAGCGGGGGGCGGGGTTTTTACAGCTGGACTCAACGTGGCCGTACCTTTGACAGATTTGACACCTGATGGGGTTGGGGTAGAACGGCTTCACTGGGTAGACACAGTCGCCCAGTTTGACACGGCCACAGTCATCTGGCACTTTGTGTCGAAGGTGACCAGGAAGCGATTGTCTTTACGGTGAGGGGCTTTTTCGGTGGTGGGCTTGGGGAGAGTGAGTCTTTGAATGGTGAGCACACTTTGGCCCTCAAAATCAAAGTTGCGCTCGATTTCGTCTTCAGAGAGGTGGGAAGCCTCTGGCGCACGAATTGTGCCCCGGTAGAAGTTCAGAGACTTATGAATGGCGAAACTCACCGGTTTCGATCCGAAAGTTGTGGTTTGAAGCAAGGCTTTAGTGGAGGCAGCGTTGCTGGTTTTAACAAGGACATCTTTTTGGTGCCGGATAATTTCATAGCTGCCTGTCACCTTTCGGCTGATGGCCTTGTCCAGACTGAAGGTAGATTCCTTTGCAAGATTTTGGTGGATGGAGTCGTAACTACCAACCAGCCAAGCTCCGCTTGGCAGGTTTGCATTGTTAAGGCGATCCATGAGAATGGCTGGCTATATTAACTTACGTTATACCGTGCAGAACCGCTCGAGTTTAGTTTTCAGTTTTATGGCTGCGCGCGCTTTCTGCGTAGCGTGAGAAAGTTCTGGAGGCTGTGGCGTCAGAGCGTGTGTGTGACGTCAGAGCGTCGGGCGGTTTTCCCCACGCGGCCCGGCTAGCTTAAATGACGGCGGAGCCAGAGAATGAGGCAGGGAGGGTGAGTGCTTGTGCAGTAGAGAATTTTGAGGAGACGCTAACTGACTGGCTCTTGTGTAAGGCTGGTGAATTGGAAGGTTAGGCAAGAGAGCTTTAACTAATGGGAAGTTAACCTATATACAGCGTGGTGTGGGATTTTATCCTATCTGGAGTATCGGCTGAAATTTCTTAATTACAGTGGGCTGTTACAGCCACTAGAAGGTTACTGAGCGGAGGGGAGGCAGGGGGCCTCTTCAGGACCTATCAGGGACCTAGGTGGCTATTAGCCTCGAAAGGGTCCTAACTGGGACCTACGTTATTTTAAGGTAGTGTTTTATGGGCAGGTGCCGTGACACCTTTGCATAGACGCAGCCCGTGGAGGGTATATGTGGGACCTCACTGCTAATTAGCGAGGGTGAAAGACAGTCTACTGGCCGTACGTTTAGGGATTTTGGCAATGAAGGACCGATAGGTCCAGTCAAAGCCCCTCACCCAAGAACCAGAGGTTCAACAAGTGAGGTCACCCAGGCTAACCACCGCTCGGGTTTCAGGCCGAAGAGAGAAATGATAGTTGAGAAAGATGCGGGACGGGACTGAGGAGAAGGGGTACTAGGTGGCCGGAATCCTAGAAACCAACACCACCTAGTCCGATAGAGATAATATTTACAGGTCAGCTGTGGAAACAGCGATAGGCAGGGCCGGTACCAGCAACAGCGCTCGGAGCAGATGGTCACAGGAACTCCAGCAGCCGCCAACAGCAGTCGCAATAGGCAGCCGGGCGTCGGACGCCAGACAACCAGACCTGTCGGCAGAGCTCAGAGCGTAGTGTTGCGGTGTTGTCACCACGCAGCGCGCCTTTATACCCGGCCGGCAGTGGTCACGTGACCAGGTCGCGCTCTGGTTGGTCGGCCGGGTGGGTCGCTGGTGTGGTGGCAGTGACCCGGCGCGCGCCTGTGCCTGCGGCGGTGGTCGGCTGACCGCGCCGCGGCTGAGGGCGCGGGGTCAGATGGTCGGCTGCGGCTGGAGCCGTGTAGCGGTGCAGTGGCCGCTACAGGACCCCCTCCCAGATTAGAGGTCGAAGCGTACCGGAGGCTTGGAGACGCGTCCTGAACGGGTGCGGTAGTTGGAGGCCTCCAACTCCGGTTGAACGTTGAGGTTCTCGCGAGCTTGGCTCTGAATGGAGCTGGCTGATGTAGCTCGTGGCTCGGGAGCTGTAGAGACCGTTGATGGCATGGATGCTGCTCCAGGGCTGGGAGATGTACACACTGGCCCGGTTGATGGCATGGGTGTTGTTCCAGTGGCAGGGGCTTCACTTGCTGGATCACCCGACCTCTCTGGCTCGGGATGCATCACGATGAGAGGTTTGGGTGGAGGCTGCACGTTGGCGTTCTCTATGTAAGCCGGTTTCAGTCGGTTGATGGACACGGTGTCTTCGCGTCCATTCCGGAAGATGACGAACGCCTTAGGTGACCTCTTCTTGACCTGGAACGGGCCGTCGTAGACGAAGGCCAGAGCAGGACGATGGCCGTCATGACGAACCATGACATGAGAAGCTGTGGACAGATCGGGTGAGACAAACACATCGCTGGCAGTCACACGTGTCGGTGCTGGTCGGATGGATATGAAGTGCTGTCTGAGGCTGGCTAGGAACTGTGAGTGATCTGGTATTGTTTTGGGCGGGTCGATATACTCGCCCGGGAGTCTGAGTGGCGTGCCGAAGACTAGGTCTGCGGAGGAACATTGAATATCCTCTTTCAGTGCCGCGCGTATTCCCATCAGTGCAATTGGGACACGATCTACCCAGTTATGGCATCCTTGGAGTGAACTTTTCAACTGCCGATGCAAACGCTCCACCAGACCGTTGGCGGCTGGGTTGTACGCTGTGGTGTGGACACATTCCGCTCCGATGTGCTTTGTGACTGTTTTCCACAGTGCAGATGTGAACTGGCTCCCACGGTCCGATACGATGCTGCTTGGGACACCATAACGGGAGATCCAGGTTGAAATGAACGCAAGTGCAACCTCGCTAGCCTCTATGGATGCAAGGGGACATGCTTCAGGCCAACGTGTATACCGGTCGACTATCGTGAGAAGGTAGCGGTGGCCCTTATGCGGTGGAAGTGGTCAAACAATGTCCACGTGTACGTTGTGGAAACGAGCGGAAGGCAAAGGAAAACGACCGACAGGAGATTTGACATGGCGATGAACCTTAGATCTCTGGCACTGAACACATTGCTGTGCCCAGGACCGGACATCCCGTCGCATCCCTGGCCATACGAAACGTGCAGAGATGAGGTTGAGCGACGCCTTGCGTCCAGGGTGTGAGATCGAATGTAAGGTGTTGAACACCGTCTTCCGCATGGGGACTGGTACGATTGGTCTGAGTACTCCGTCTTTCTCATCACAGATCAACTCGAGATCTATTCGACCAGGCAATGGTCGGGAGACGGGGTTGAGACTGCTGTTTTTGGTACTTAGGTTGCGGATCTCTGGGTCGTTGTGCTGGGCCTTGGCCATGTCGGCCAGGTTGACGTTCTCGGATGGCTGAATAGCGCTGATCCGCGAGAGAGCGTCTGCCACGAGGTTATCGGAGCCATGCACATGGTGTATGTCAGACGTAAACTGGAGAATGAAATCCAGGTGTCGTTGCTCCCTGGGTGTGTGACACGATGTAGATGACATAAGAGCCTGGACCAGGGGCTTGTGGTCTGTGTGGATGGAAAACTCGCGTCCCTCAAGGAAAGGCCGAAAGTGCTTAACAGCCTCGTACACTGCCAGCAGTTCTCGTCCGAAGGTACTATAGCCTGCTTGCGCAGAGTTGAGCCTGCGAGAGAAAAAGGCCAAGGGTTTCCATGTTGACTGGACCTGCTGTTGCAGGACTGCGCCTATGGCATCTGAACTGGCGTCTGTGAACAGCCCGATCGCCGAATCTGGGTCTGGATGTTGAAGCGTTGTGGCCTGGGAGAGGACCTCTTTTGTTGCTGTGAATGCGGCCTCGGCCTCGGGGTTCCATTCCAGGATGTCTTTCTTGCCCTTCTGGGTCTTCTTCAAAAGACCGTTGAGGGGGGCAAGTGTACTTGCGATGGAAGGTACGAAACGATGGCAGAAGTTAACCATCCCCAAGAAGCGACGAAGTGACTTTTGAGAGTCTGGTCTGGGATACTCCTGTACCGCTTGTACTTTGCTTTCCAGAGGACGAGTGCCGGAAGGAGAGACATGATGGCCCAGGAACTCGAGCTCTTGTACTCCAAAAAGGCACTTGTTAGTGTTAAGGCAGATGCCGTACTGATCGAGGCGCTTGAGTACCTCTTCTACGTGAAGAAGGTGTTGTGGCTCAAAGGCGCTCGCCACCAGGATATCGTCGATGTAGGCGAAAACGAACGGCAGTCCGCGTAGGACCTCGTCGATAAGACGTTGAAAGGTCTGTCCAGAGTTCTGGAGTCCAAATGGCATCCTGGTCATCTCATAGAGTCCAAAGGGAGTCGTGATGGCCGTCTTCGGGATGTCGTCTGGGTGGACAGGGACCTGGAAATACTCTTTGGTGAGGTCCAGCCGGGAGAAAATCCGGGCACCACTGAGATTGGCAGTGAAGTCTTGGATGTGAGGGATGGGGTACCGATCGGGGACGGTGATGCGGTTCAGGGACCGATAGTCGCCACAGGGCCTCCAACTGCCAGGGGTGTTCTTCGGGACCATGTGTAGTGCGGATGCGTATGGGCTCTTACTAGGACGGATGATACCTTGCTCGAGCATGTGTTGGAATTCGTCCTTCACGATGCTTAGGCGAGCTGCATCAAGGCGCCTAGGTCGGCAGAATGGAGGAGGACCCTTGGTGACGATGCGGTGAACAACGTTGTGCCGGATTTCCTTGCCGATGAAAGGCGAGCCTGTGACACCTGGGTATCGCTTGAGGAGCTCCTTGTACGGTGGTTGACACTGTGGGAGGCAGGCAGAAACATGCTAAGGAACGCCCCGCTTTCCACCTGTGACAGTTAAGCCTGTAGTGTTGTCCACCAACTGGCGAAGGCGGGGATTGACATTGAGGTTGTGGTGCGACAGAAAATCACTTCCAATTATTGCGATGTTGACGTCAGCTAGGATGAATGACCAATGGAAGTACCGACGGAGACTGAGGGACAGCTTCAGTGTCTTGGTTCCATAGGTCTTAATGGGGCTGGAGTTTACAGCCTGCAGCGAGAGTGAAGATTGTGTGGCCTTATCGGCTGGTTTAGCTGGGAGTATGCTGTATTGGGCACCAGTGTCGACGAGGAACCGCAGGTTAGTTCCAGGATCCTCCACAAAAAATGGGGCCTGAAGCGAGCCGTTGACGGTGGATGTGGGGCACGAGGTCGGCGACTCCTCACGCCCCATGGCTAGTTTAAATGCTCATATGAGCAGGGCTTCGTGCAGCTCCGGGCGTCCTTGCCGAACTTACGATGGTACCAGCAAATGCTATCCTCTGGAGGGCCGGTACGCTCTGCGGGTCGGGAGCGATGGCCCGAGCTGGAGCGGTTGCGACTCCTGAGCGATTTGAGCTGAGCCGAGATATCGTCAAGCTGTTTAGATATCTTTTTCAGCGTCATCGAGTTTTCCCGGGACCTCTGGCATCCATCGCCTTGGCTTGCAGCAGGCAGGCAGGAATCTGCACTGCCTACTTTGCATATGTCATTGGAAGACACAGTGTTGATGGCGAAGCTGTTGCGTGGAAGTGAACTGATCACCCTATCCGCTGTTCCAGCCAGGGTGGCAAGTGGTGTGTCTGGGGGTAGGAAACTCAGAAACGGCATGGCGGCCTCTGGCATAGCTTTGAGGAATATCTGCCTTATGAGGGGCGAGTCCACTTCCGAGGTGTGGGGCTTTGTAAGCTCTTGCAAGTACCGCAAGAATTGTGTAGGCTTTCTGTCACCAAGAACTTGGTCTTCCAGCAGGGACCGGAGTTTATCCTCGGTAGACTTCCCTAAGCGAGATTGCATGGCTTGACATAGCTGAGTATAACAGTCCTCAGGTGGGCTACGGATCATGTCGATAAACTCCATGACATGTTGGGCTGGCAGCAGTGAAGCCGCTGTTTGAAACCGGAGGCTCTGTTGTGTGATTTGGGTGCGTGCAAAATACAGGTCGAGCTGTATGATCCATACACATGGATTGTGCTCCACAAATGGAGGCGGTGGCCCGAGAATGGCGGGTTGAGCTGGTGGAGGCAAAACGTCCTTGTTTTCGTTTACTGCCATGGTAGCGTGAAACAGAATGACGCAATTTGGCAATAGGCGTAACTGTGGGAGCAGGTTTTCCCGGAAATTGAGCCTGAAGAAACTGGACAGAACCAGTCGACCATAGAACTAATTTAAAGTCGGGGTCACCAATTGTAGGATTCAACTTGGCCACATAAGGCTTTATTCAATCTACCAATCGAAGGAAAGAAGTCGACGATGATAATGTCCAATTTATTGATGCAATTGCCAAACAGCGGATGAGAGACAAAAATGATAACCGACAACAACAGTGCCAATATTTACAAATGGGAACATATACCCATTCCAATGGGAAATAACAAAATCCCAGAGAAATACGTAACACTCGATATGAACGCGTGTAGAGTGAGTGAGAGCGTGAGTGATTGGGAGAGCGTGTGACGGCGAGGAATAAATCGCCGGCAGGTTCGATGCCGTAATTGACAATGAATTAAGCGACGGCTGCAAACCGAAATCGGACTTGCACTGAGCAGAGATATGCTCAGTCAAGAGTGCAGACCCAATGACACGACGGTATTGTCAGTGTAGTTGGGAGGGAACGAAACACTCCAGGGAGTGGCCCTGGCGAGTGATCGCAATGCAGCGGTGGAGGAGTGGACCAGCCCAGAGAGTAGCCCTGGCGAACTGACCGGTGTTGTCACCACGAAGCGCGCCTTTATACCCGGCCGGCAGTGGTCACGTGACCAGGTCGCGCTCTGGTTGGTCGGCCGGGTGGGTCGCTGGTGTGGTGGCAGTGACCCGGCGCGCGCCTGTGCCTGCGGCGGTGGTCGGCTGACCGCGCCGCGGCTGAGGGCGCGGGGTCAGCTGGTCGGCTGCGGCTGGAGCCGTGTAGCGGTGCAGTGGCCGCTACAGGTCCTTGTTTCCAATACAAATTTCCATCAAAAAGTGTTATTTTCAGGTTAATACGCAAGGTGGTGGGTAAATGTACCCAGGGGCTGCTTGGATCTAGCAGCGTCATGGTGCTGAAATTTGACATCTGGACAGAAGCAGCCTTAGGGTGCTAAATGGTGAGCACCCTATGGGTGCTTTGTTCCAGCATCTAAGAGCTAATCAGGTGCTAGGTTCAAGCACCTAAAGGCTATTCAGGTGCTAAGTTCAAGCACCTAAGGTGCTAGTTAGGTGCTAACAAAGCCGTATTATTGGGTGCTAGCTTTAAGCACCCTGCTTAGAATAAGCAGCTTTTCCTAAGGGTGCTTAAAATAAGCACCCCTGTGGTGCTGAAATTTGCCACCTGGATAGAAGGAGCTTTAGGATGCTAAATCATAAGCACCCTATAGGTGCTTACTTCAAGCATCTAGGGTGCTAGTTGGGTGCTAAGAAAGCCTTAAATTTGGGTGCTAGCTTTAAGCACCCTTTTCCTAAGGGTGCTTAAAACCAGCATCCCTATGGTGCTGAAATTTGACACCTGATTAGCACCATTAGGGTGCTAATCTTTTTTTACAGTGCACTGAAGAATCATGTCGGAATCTCATAAAGCGTAGCATCTACATATATGACACCTTTTGAAAAGCAACTGTAGAGGCTATGATTGATTGTCTGCGTGATATATTTTGGAAAACGTATTCTTTATTATACACTCATTTGCAAAACCTTTTTTGTTGCTGTGGTGATGTGTATCGGCAAGAAAAAATCAACCTCCGTTTTGGGGGTAAACAATTTCAAGAGCAAGAATTCGCTGAGGTCCGCTCATTATTGGATTGGATCTCACAAATCCAGGGACTGGGCAAATTCTGACTAGGATCACTTATCAGGACCATTTTGACCACATAGAATGTTCCATGGCCTGCTTGAATCAAGAGTTTAAGATATTATACCTACCACTTCCAAACCGGGACCAACGTTACAGCGACAGAGGGCCGAGACCAAAGGGGTCCCGCAAGTAAGGCAGGGGCCTACGGTAGCCACAGAAGGCCCAGGTAGACCACGGAGGGGATGGCATGAATGCCGGAAATAGGCAGCTGGCTTCGGTCACAATATGTCTGAGGTTATCGTAAGGTGGCCGGTCACGGACACATAGGTCCCCGGTGAACCACAGGGGCCCGGGAAACATTTCAAGGGGCCCATATAGCCACAGGAGGTCTGGGTGAACCGCAGGGTCATCAAGGGTCCTGTGGTCATAAAGGGCCCGGGTGGTTTACAGGGGAATTCTCAGCAACGGCTGAGAATAGGGGCCCGGCTTCGGAAGCAGTGGGCGTGGGATAATTCTGAAGTGCCCGGTCGCAGACTCAGAGGTTCCAAGTAAACTACAAAGGGCTCGGAGGCATGTTCGGATGCTCAGATAGCCACATGAGCACCGGGTTAACCGCGGGAGGCCCAGCTGCAGTCACAGAAACCAAGCGACCCTTACAGGTAGTATTCCACCTTCCTTTACCCTCATCCATACTTATCCTCCCCGTTTCCGGCCATAATTTCCATTGTTTCATGTTCATTGCGACGGCACTTGAAAAGCCGCCACCTGTGTGGAAGTGTGCGCAGCTAATACAATACAATACAATACAGGGGCCCGGGTAAAATACAGGGGGAATGCTCTGCAATTGCTGAGAATAGGGGCTCGGCTTCGGCAGTGGGCCAGGCGTAAATTCTGTGGGGTCCAGTCGCAGACTTAGGGGCTCTAAGTGGACTACAAGGGACCCGGATACACTATATTTGGGCGACATTTTGAAGACAATTTGCGGGGCTGAGGTACAGCCGCAGCCGCCGGCCCCCCTTGATGGGGGGGGGCAGTGGCTGCGACGAGGGGCGTTTCTTTTCAGTGCTTAAGGTGAGCCCAAGGCGGGGGCGATCGCCTCATCGCCCCCCCCACTTGGATTCGCCCCTGGTGTTGGCATTGGTGAAATTTCTCATTTTTCATCGATAAGTTCGACATATTAAATTTATGATCTGTATACTGATCTCGATTGTTAAACCACGAGAGAAAAAAACAAGATGATGACCATGATCAATCTTTGTAAAAATACGACACAATCATATTTCCATCAAAGTACAAATATGTAGGTACACTCAATCCAAGCACAGTACAAGGTTAAGTGGGACAGCAAGGGGAGAAGTGGGACAACTTGTCCCAGTTCTCCCCACCCCGCCATTTTTTTTCAGAATTGCAAAGTGAGCAAAATTAAAATCCCTTTCGTTGTTCAAAGCTGGAACAGATCGATGGAGAATACGACACCAACTTTATTGCACCAAAATAAAGAACTTTTCGGTTGCATATTTAGCAAAAATCTACTCAAGAAAACGTAAAAAAATTAACTTTTTAAGGAACTATCTCCTGCTTCCAGCACCCACCAGAAAAGGAAGCTGTCGCTCTAGTGATGTGTAGCGGCACGTATAGTGCGGAAATCAGCTGAAAATTGTATTTTTGACTCACTCGTGGATTCAATAATGGGTCTGTCCCACTTCTCCTGCGCCCCAGTTCTCCCCACTCTCCCCTATATATATATATATATATATATATATATATATATATATATATATATATATGTTATATTATGCTATTGTAGTTTTAATATTATGGATATTGACATCGTTTCAGATTTGGCAACTCCCAAACCCCCCCGCCGATCATTTCAAAAATCATGTCCCTCTCTGTGGCAGTATTCCACTCATTTTATTTAAATGTGTAGTATCTACCCTGAAACATTATTTTTACCTGAACCTGGAACACTACCATGGTAGACACATTCCGCACTCCACCTTCGCTCCGACTTAAGAAGGCTACGCACACAACTTGTCAAGGACAGCGGGCGACAGCTTAGCGGCCAGGTTTGGCGCAGATTTTTGTAATGAATACGATGTCTTACAATGCACGTAAAGTAGGATCATTTCGGTCTATTATTTTTATTTATAAATTTGTTAATTGTCTACAAATCAGCAGCGGGCGAATTTGAATTCGGAGTCCGCTACCCGCTACTCCGCTACTTGTTTTTGTTTACTCCGCTACTTGGGTATAGAAGCCGCTATCGCTGCTCCACTACCATTCAGGGAGTCCACAAGCACGGGTAGCGGACTTGGCGGCGGCGAACGAGTTGTTTGCTTTACCGTGCCGTTTCCGTGCCGGAGAGCACACAGGACCGCTCGGCTCTAAAGACTGTTTGAACAACCCTCCCCCTGGTGTTTTCCCGGCGGTGCGAAACGCCCCCGTACCTAGCGCACCTTATCCTTGATCAATTCTGCAACTTCTCACACAATTTTAAGGTTGGGTCAACTCAAGTCAGGTCACCAGGGCAAGTCAAGTGACC
This sequence comes from Lepas anatifera, assembly GCA_034440635.1. Taxonomy (NCBI): domain Eukaryota; kingdom Metazoa; phylum Arthropoda; class Thecostraca; family Lepadidae; genus Lepas; species Lepas anatifera. Next base: position 660,920 of record JAOTON010000383.1, read on the forward strand.
TCAACCCCCAAAAATGTTTAAGATAACATAAGTAAGAACAGGATGAATACATCCAATTGAAACTCATACCATATAATGGGCCCACTGTGTGCTACAAAATGTATTCTGGGATTTTTCATATCGATTAACTGGGGTCAGGTATGGATCATGACATCTGCATTGGAAATGCATTGGAAAAACAGGAATTGCGCGGAAATTGGCTCTATTTCTGTAGATGCAGCTTAGGATACCTTCCTATTCTCCAAATCTTATAGATCCCTTTCCAGGTTGATGTTGCAAGTCTGGATGTGTGAGCTCAGAGAGGTCATCTGGGGCTACTTAAGCAGGCTTTCAGACTTCGGTCAATAGCTTCACAGGAAATGATAATAAAGTTTTTTGTTACTTTTTGTTTGTATTATTATTGCGAGTCGACTGATCTACACATTGACTATGCTAGGTCAGCTGGTGACCTTGGACTGACCTTAGGTCATGGAATTTTATGTTTTGGCTTAACATAGTCATATCGTACATCATTCGATTTGCTGTAACGAGAGGAAGCGAGTGGTGCCTAAAAATTGAGTATATCCTAAATTTGTAAGACGCCAGAGCCCCGAAACACTTCTCTTGCCCGTCGCCTTTGACCTGTTATGACCTCAATGTTGACCTGAGTCAAAAAGTGACATATGTAGTTTCTCCATCAATTTTAATAACCAATCCACCAGCCTTCGCCTTTTTTCGCTATCCTACATAGGAACCGAGGTTGATGGGGAGGGTTGTTTGAACCCCCTACCTCCCACCTCACAAGGGTAAAGGTGGCTCGAAGGCCCAGCGGGGCGGGTGTTCAGGCAACAAAGAAGTCTTCAAAATAGGAATTATTGTAGTACAAGTATTAAGATGGTGGAAGAGCCTCTGAATAAGTTGATCTGAGCACCCAAATCCCTCCCATCATGATGAGAGCGGATGATGCCATATAACCATTGCAGTTTGTGCGTCGTTAAACCCGAACAGTTATTAGAGCTGCTTACCTTTATTATATACGTAATTAGTAAGTAAAAGAGGAGAGTCATTATGCCCACCTGTTTGAAAACGCACCCAGTTAGTTTTTGTTGTTGAAAACTTTAGGAGTTTTGCGGCTCTAGGTTTCCAAAGCGACTGGTAAGTCGGGCGCGGCCCTACTAGCATACTGTTCTGTTTTATGGGTATTGATAGTAGTGGAACAGGTCTTGAACCTACGCATGGAAATGTACCTACTGCGGAAGATACTGCCTCTCAAACAACGCTTTCAAGATGTAAATCATTTTATGTTTTTTTATGAATTAAAAACATAATAGGCTTATTGACTGTACCCTAGTCGCCTTTTATCTGAACCCTAATGATTTTAAAATGTGCCAGACCGAAGTGCGTCATAGGTGTGCTTAGGAACACAGCTTAAAATGGTTAATTGTTTGATTTGAATACGTTCATTACCCGATTCCAGCACTGGTAAGTCTGCTCGCACCTAAGGTTCATCGAGTTCTTCCAAGCTCCCGCAGGAACTGGATGGAGAAACCGCTGACGAAATCATTACTGCTGCTGTAGCCGGCTCCATCCCTGATGATTATGGAGAATCAAGAGCCTCTGTGCTTGACCCTTGAGGCATGCGTCATAGCGGCGGTTAGCAAGTTTACCGTGCCGTTTCCCACAGGAGAGATCAACAACACGCAGCACAAAGAGAGCGGAAGTATTAAACAGGAGCCCCGTAAAAAGGTTGTGGGGCTCCGAATCATGGCTTTGGTCACTAGCAGACTTAAACCGGTTTCTCCGAACCAAAATACTGGCCTCTCCACAAGCTTTTAATGAAGCTCATGAAACACCTGCAGTCTTATCCTGTAGGTATAGAAGCTGATGGCAGTTATGAACTCTGGTGGGCGTGTTTTCGGTACCCTGTTCGCAATTGCGTCCTTTGCAAAGGTTTTCAAAATCAATAATCACGTAAGCGTTCCAATCATTTAATGACTTAGTGTTGAAAAAATATAAAAATATTGATCGTAGAATGTTGGTACAGCGTTGGGCTCCGGCCCACTGCTCAGAAGCATGCAGTGGCAGTGCATGTCCAGGCTTGGGATCGGTTCCCCTAAGCCGCTCCGGCGCTCAATAGCTTACCCGCGAAGATCGGCTGTCAACTGACTAGTGAGAGGGTGACCTGAGCGGGGCGGCCATCCCTGTGCTTTGTGGGACGTTAAACTTTGGCTTCTAAATCAACCCTTCATTGTGGGAGTTGCTCGTTCGGGTGGTGGGGTCGGGGTCTCCGTGACAAATCCCTTGATGACTTTAGTGAGACTCCGACTCCATTAGCCACTCTGAGAACAACTTGAACACAATTTATTTAAAAAGAATATTGTCAAAAGTGGCAATAGCAAGAAAGCCGTCTGAATCGTTTTCACCACAAGATTTTGCTAAAGGGGGCGCAGAATAACCGTATCCCCCTATAAAACAGAGCCGTTGGCATAGTTCTGGCTACGTAACAAGCTCTCGAACAGTACATAAATGGTGTCTAGCAAAATACGCATTTCGGCTTGGTCTGAATTTCCGATCACACCGTAGCGCAACGTTTGCAACCATTATTGAGTTCTTTCATCTGAAGACAAGTTCAGAATATTTGCAGATGGCTTAGTTTGTCTGGATCCGGCGATGAACTCTTTGGAATTCCATAAACAAATTGGTTAAACTTGGGAAAAAATCGAATCCGGTATGGACGCTGGACCACCGGTTTGCAAAAGTAGTGTTGATATAAATACCACAAGTCTCCACAAAAGCGAGCTAGTCAAAGAACTTGCAGTATTTGGGATTCGTTATTGTATCTAATTTGCTTGACATGCCGTCATGCATATATCTGACAGGTTCTTAGCCAATATTTTGCTGCTGACGCTTGTATTCAAACTACGAGAGACATGATATGCACAAAACTTCTGCGGATTGCTTTTCACCTTCGTGCAGAAATAATTTAGATGCGTCCCGACAAGACTGTGAAGCTGAACGAAGCAAAAAACGTCCAGTTGATCGGTAAAGCTTATGTTGAGATTGTCTTTATTCAAATGCGACCTTGCACCTTTACAGGCGCTGCCAGCAAAGACAAATTATAAATGAGGATTGGTGGTGGTGAAAACTGCTTCACCAGTGAATTGAACCAGTAGCGAGGGAAAAAGTTATAGAATGAAACAGTGCAGATCCTAGTTTCTATGTCCAGAAGCCATTATTGCCGATTTGCACAGATTCAGCCTCACGTTGTTATCGGTGGCCTGGTTTAGTCAGTCGCAGTGTTAAGTGTCGGAGGAGCGGTGGAGCGACCATTTTCTCGGCCTTGCCGGTCTCACCTGGAACTGTTGCTCAGTGCAGCTCTGCGTGACAACGTCCACCGCCGCAGCCAGCCGACTGGCGCTCGGCATCAGATGCTCCTCCCCCTCCGCTTCAACCACCCCAGCTTGCTGAGGTTCCACTCGTTGAGCTCGTTGATCTGCTGGGGCCGGTACACGTGTCCTTTGTGGAGGACGTACCAGCCAGGTGGGGCGCCTGAGCCTCCCATGTCCTGAGTGCTGATCTGCAGCCGGGTGGCGTTCAGGTCCAGCCGCACCTCGTCGCCCAGGCTGGCCTCCACCGTCTGCTGCTCGGTCTGAGGCTGCCGGCCGGCTCCCAGTTCTGTCACCGCCACCCGCAGCCGCAGGAAGACGGCGGCCGGGCCCAGCCGGACTGCCTGGAACGGCTGGCCGGGCCGCAGCTTCAACTGGCAGCAGGTGCGGGCCGAGCCTAGGAACGAGCCCTCACAGTCCGGCGCCGGCGACGACGACGGCTTGGAGACGCAGAGAGGGCCGCAGGAGGAGCAGACGTGGAAGGAGGCGCAGGCGCAGGTGCAGGTCACGCTCATGCGGGGCTCGGAGAAGGTGTAGGCGGCGCTGATGGCGTGCTGGTGGCGGATGGACTCCAGAGTCAGCTGGATCCGCAGCCGCGGCAGCTCGTCGTCAGCGACAGAGGGCGCTGCTTCCGGCCTGGTTTGAACCATAGTGGACGGCAGCAGCAGCCGGCTCAGCCGCGTCTCACCGTCACTGACGGTGTCCGGCAGCCGGGCGGCCCGCTCCTGCCGTCTGTCACCGTCAGACCTGCCGTCTGTTAGCTCACTGTCAGCCGGCCGAGCTGTCGATGCTTCCGCTGACGGAGACGAACTGTCACTATTTCTGTCTGAATCAGAGCCTTGTTCACCAGATGCATCACCTTCTAAAGATGCTGACTCTAGTGACGACCCAGATTGCCGGCCATCGGGAATGTCGGGACTTGCCGTATTGCGGCTCTCACGCATCAAGTTGAGCAGTCTCGTTTCGTTCGGTTCGCTGGGATCGGCGTGGCTGGCCGTGCTTGCGGGTCCTTCTGCCGGCTCGGTGGGCTGCGGCGGGGACGGCAGGCTGGCGCTGATGCACACCGTCTCACCCACCCGCAGCGACGTCAGCACCTGCGTGCTCACCATCACCTGTCCCGTGTCCAGCAGCTGCTGCCGCACTGACGTCTCCTGCACCTGCGTGCGGCTGCAGAACACCTCACCCCGCGCCGTCGCCTGCGACGTTGATGTCGTCAGCAGAGCCAGCGCCGCCGCCGCCGTCCACCAGCCTCTTCGGCACCGCTGCATGGTGAGGCTGTCGCGACTTAGCTCGGACTTTACTGAGCAGCGGCTGAACGGAGCGACGCTCTTCTCAGAACTGACCCCGGGGCCAACCACTGGCCGACTGACGTCGCCTGACTCCGCCTCGGCCGCCGGCCACGGGCGCTGGCCCGGCCTTCCGCCGTCGCCGCCTGTAATTAGACAGAGATTCATTAGAATTACCGTGGGCGCGCGCGCTGACGCCGTCGTCGTTTCGTGTATCATGGTTGTTGGCACAGCTGCTGGTGATGATGACGTCGCTTTGAGGTCGCGCGCTCGCCGTCGATCCAGCCGTCACCGACGACAGGGGCACACGTGCTTGGCGCGTGCGCCGTCGCCGCTGCTTGCCATAAGCCACAGGTATTCGACGTCGCATTTTTTGGGCGGCCAACGTCGGAGACGACACAGGAACGTCGCTAGCGACGCTGGCTGCTGACGGCACACATCCCTCCGCGCAGGTGTACACCTTTTGAAGCGAGCGCTATTCACTCGGAACGTGCTGAGGGACCAGTTAAAGGGCACGCGGACGGAATTTTTGGCAGAGCTCACACGCGAAAACAATGCTTCATATCTTGGCAGTCTCATGGGAATTTTATATTACTCAGCGGCTGGACGCCTGGTCGGTCACCATTGGCTCCGCCCCAAAAGGTGTATTTCAGCTCGCCCACCAACCAATCATAGCTCCGACTGCGCGTCGCGCCGTTTAGCCCAGATCTGACGCCATCTGAAGCGGCCCTCCCGCAGAGCTGCGTTAATTGGCGCTGATTTTTAGCGACATCGGCGATGAGTAATTGCACAGGGCGCGGCCGTCCGCCACCTCGGAGCGCCCATCAAGCACCGACTACACTCTTACAGAGTGAACGCCACTGCTGCTGCTGTTTGTTTCTATCCGTACGTTTTGCTCTCGATATCTATGTTTGTAGGACATGCCCCGTTCAGGGAGTTGGATATGTCTGTCAGTCTCACTCAGGGATGTGGATTTATATCTCTGAGGGTGCCAGAGTGCTTACAATGAAAAGTTTAAGGGGTGTTAAGATATACTTTAAATTTTTTAGTTTTTCATTTTAAGGACTTGAAATCAGTGACGATGGAAAGTCCGAATTTAGGGGGGCACCATGGGCTTTTCAACTAATTCCTTTTCAGTCAATGCCATAAAGTTAGTGTTAAAACATCTGATTTAAGGGGGGCAGCGTGCCCGGTGCCCCCCGCTCCCAGTTCCGCCGCCAGTGGTTGAAATTGGTTTCAGGTAGTTCAAGAGGCCCGTGGGAAGGCTAAAGCACACTTCATATCATACTCTTCCTTTTAATTCTGTGGTTTCTGTCTTTGTTTCAAATTTGAGCACTCTCAATCACTGCCAGAAATCCACGCCCTTGGTCTCACTTGGTTACGCTACAGTCTCAGTTTAGAATGAGCGGCAGACCTCCGAGAACAACTAAACGGCGACAGGCTCCTGAACCCAACCAAACTCAGGCAGGCTCCTGAACCCAACTTAACAGCGGCCGGCTCCTGAACTCAACCGGACTGAGGCCGGCTCCTGAACCTGACCAAACTGCGGCCGGCTCCTGAACCCAACCGGACTAAGGCCGGCTCCTGAACTCAGCCAAACTGAGGCCGGCTCCTGAACCCAACCGGACTAAGGCCGGCTCCTGAACTCAGCCAAACTGAGGCCGGCTCCTGAACCCAACCGGACTGAGGCCGGCTCCTGAACCTGACCAAACTGCGGCCGGCTCCTGAACCTGACCAAACTGCGGCCGGCTCCTGAACCTGACCAAACTGCGGCCGGCTCCTGAACCCAACCGGACTGAGGCCGGCTCCTGAACTCAGCCAAACTGAGGCCGGCTCCTGAACCTGACCAAACTGCGGCCGGCTCCTGAACCCAACCGGACTGAGGCCGGCTCCTGAACCTGACCAAACTGCGGCCGGCTCCTGAACCTGACCAAACTGCGGCCGGCTCCTGAACCCAACCGGACTGAGGCCGGCTCCTGAACTCAGCCAAACTGAGGCCGACTCCTGAACCCAGCCAAACTGAGGCCGGCTCCTGAACCCAACCGGACTGAGGCCGGCTCCTGAACCTGACAAAACTGCGGCCGGCTCCTGAACCTGACTAAACTCAGGCAGGCTCCTGAACCCAACCAGACTCAGGCAGGCTCCTGAGTCCAACCAAACTCAGGCAGGCTCCTGAACATAACCAGACTCAGGCAGACTCCTGAACCCAGCCAGACTCAGGCAGACTCCTGAACCCACGCAAGACTGCGCAGACAGTAGCGGATCCAGGTGGAGCAAAAAAGACATTTACCTCTCCCCCCAAACGGAAAAGCTCGGGGCAAAACTATGTTTTTGCTCGCCAAAGCTGTTGACCTCCTTTTTGTTCCGACTACTTTTTAGTTTATGAGCAAATTTTTGATGCTTTAATTTTCAACTTTAAACAGTCAACTTCAATGTAAAAATTGGGCCGTGGAAGGCAAAACAAGCATCTTGTTGCCACATGTTTGACCGGGTAACGTTTTTTATCGCCTCCTAGGCCAGGGTTACCCTTAAAATCTATTGTCTACTTAAATTTTGAGATATTGTCACCGCGTGACGTTTTTTTTGGTTATGGACGCTTGGTTTACCCTCAAAAGCTACCGTATAGTTAAATTGTGGGACACTCACCGCGTGACCTTTTTGTTTTTGCTTTGGACTCTTGGTTTACCCTCAAAAGCTATCGTCTAGTTAAATTGTGGGATACTCCCACCACATGACGTTTTTGTTTTGTTTTTGCCGATCGATTTTGGCCTCCCCAAACCTACCGGCTAGATCCGCCACCGCACGCAGACACGGTGAATCCGGAACGGTAATTAGGGCTAGAAATTTCCAAACGCCATACCTGCGTAAAGTTAGCTTTATTTCGTGAGTAGTTGGAGCAGAGGCACCTTGTTTCCAGACATTCTTATTTTTCCCGAAACACTGAGAAATTCTCCCCTTCTCTAGCGATATTTTTTGTTATTATTTTATTCGGCACTGCTTGAAGCGACTTTGACATTTACCCTAATAAGTGTCGCAAAAGTGCCGTTCATGATACGGAAAGCTGCCCCCGAGGCTTCGTCCCTCCAACCAAAGTAAGCAAGAGTATTTTCGTGGATCAGCTCGTTATCAACGTAGTTGCCGTTTTAAGAAATCAGCTGGGTCTCCCAAAGACGGGGACTAGGGCGGACCGACTACTCTTACCGCGGGGGGAACTCTTACAAGTCCTCCTTCATGGTCAGGGGGCAACTTTAACCATAACTATCCAAAGGGGGCACATTTTAGCTGGTTTAGGTAAATTTTCAATAAAAAAACACCATACTGTTGACTAATTAAGTCGGGTTGGTGCACCAAACACGGATGGCTAAGATCCGCCTTTGCCCGTGGTGGGACAAGTGAATTAATAAATAAATTTAGCTCATAAACATTCGTCTTTGAGAATTTACTGCGTCGGATGCATTCAAAGCACTACGAAGCCCTGTGCTGCTAAGTTTCGCCACACTTTCAGAAGTATCTCAAATTGGCGTGTTAAGACGGCGTCAGTTTTGATGTGGGGAGTCCGGCAGTTTGCAGACGGCGCGTGCCGCGCTCTCCACGCGCCTTCATTTTAGAACCCCCACAAATCTGTTGCATCTCAAATGACGCGTGCATTCTGTGGACGGTGGCCCGTGTGCATTGATTTGTAGCTGCGGTATCGCTGAGCAGCCAGCTGGCAGACACGCCAGCTGATGCCTGAGCAGCCAGCTGGCAGACACGCCAGCTGATGCCTGAGCAGCCAGCCGGCAGACACGCCAGCTGATGCCTGAGCAGCCAGCCGGCAGACACGCCAGCTGATGCCTGAGCAGCCAGCAGGCAGACACGCCAGCTGATGCCTGAGCAGCCAGCTGGCAGACACGCCAGCTGATGCCTGAGCAGCCAGCCGGCAGACACGCCAGCTGATGCCTGAGCAGCCAGCCGGCAGACACGCCAGCTGATGCCTGAGCAGCCAGGTGGCAGGCACGCCAGCTGATGCCTGAGCAGCCAGCCGGCAGACACGCCAGCTGATGCCTGAGCAGCCAGCCGGCAGACACGCCAGCTGATGCCTGAGCAGCCAGGTGGCAGACACGCCAGCTGATGCCTGAGCAGCCAGCCGGCAGACACGCCAGCTGATGCCTGAGCAGCCAGCCGGCAGACACGCCAGCTGATGCCTGAGCAGCCAGCCGGCAGACACGCCAGCTGATGCCTGAGCAGCCAGCCGGCAGACACGCCAGCTGATGCCTGAGCAGCCAGCCGGCAGACTCACCAGCTGATGCCTGAGCAGCCAGCCGGCAGACACGCCAGCTGATGCCTGAGCAGCCAGCAGGCAGACACGCCAGCTGATGCCTGAGCAGCCAGCCGGCAGACACGCCAGCTGATGCCGGTTTCAATCAGCTGCTGCAAAAGGAGCTGACAGTGCCTCCGCGATTGAACTTCTGTCATTCCTTTCGCAGGAGATGAGTGAATGTATTCCAGGCTTTGCAATACTCTTTGTCAGCGAAGGTCTATGAACCCCATCCTTAACTGTCGTACTCGCCTGTGACAAAAATCTGTATGAAACTGACGATGAACCATCGCCCGACATCTCATTCAAAACGTCTCTCAATATTGTTACGGACGGATTTGTTCTATAGAATACTGCAATATGCACGCTAAACACGGTTGGTGAATATATATTTCCTAAAAACCAAACCATAGTTACGCCCCTGGACAAGGCATTCTCTCAAAACTTTCACTGATTTTTCCCAATTTAGTTTTAACAAAAGTCAGTTTCAAAAGTCCCATTACAAAAAATTTCGGAGATATCCGGGGGAAAATTGGGAGGTGGGCAAAATCTGCTCCGTTACAATAATAGAGGTAGCTAATGTCTGTAACTTGCCAACACTTATCAGTGTGATCGGAGGACAGAAAGCGATGTTTATGTCAACGGATTTTTTCTGACGCCGTTTATCCCGTGGTCGGGCGCTGTAAACCGGGGATTTGTAGTCGATTTGCAGATTTGGCTGGAGAATAAGAGCTGCTGAGGGTAGCACTGATACATGCAGCCGCGGCTGAACTGTAGACGGCCCGGCCGAATGTAGCACGCTGCAGCCACCAGAAATGACGTCGCGACAAGATAAAAACACAAACCGTGTTTTTCGTTGGGGATTTACTGACGTACCAGCCACCAGTTTACAGGGAGAGGGGGACGAGGAAGACTAGTGCAGGGCGTCAAATCCTGCCTCTGGGTGGGCTCGATCTTGCGACTCTTTGCTCCCTGCTTTACTCACACGCGTGCATTAACGGACTGCGCCACTCAGAACGCAATGGGTATCATTACCTTTGTTTGTAATATGTTGAAGAATTTCATCCCTATCTTCAGTACTTAACACCGCGGGAAACTGCTCAACTACAAGGAAATTTAGAGGTCCAGATATCATAGCAGAAGGCTGGATTCGCTTTTGAACTATGTTTTGGGCACTGCCTTGCTCAGCTTAACAATATTACACCACGAAGGAGATGAGTCCCTTTAGAGCATGCATCCTCCAAAGGGCAGTATGCCGACCAGTGAGGTGAGTCTTATTGATTAGTCACTGTTGATTACACGAGAAATGGCGACCTCTGTTCATGCCACTAAATTGCGATTATTTTAGGTTTCAATGCCTCTTTTGATTTCGTTTTGAAGCAAATCGGTTTTAAAAGCCGGCTTTGTGTCAGCTTTGAGTCGTTTAACCGGCTGCCCTACAAACCAGGTCCATCGGCGGAAATCCGTGAAGTACCGCCGGCCGATGAGTTGTCAGCACGAGTGTTGCCTAGTTTCAGAGACCCGGGTGACGTCAGAGCGGCGTGATCGGCCGCTGCCAGACTCACGGTGTCTCGTGACCCTGCTCACGCGCTGTCCGTCGTGCGTGCGGATGTCACAGCGGCGCCGCAGTCGCTTCCTTTGTCTCACTCAAGGGAGAGTGTAGGAAGTGCGCTCCGGATGGTTCCGGCCGAGATACCAAAAATCAAACTGTGTACAAAACCGCATAAGAAATGCTTGCGCACACTTGCATGACCGTGTGATATGAGTATCCGGATCCACCCTGTTCAAGTGATTCACGCTTGCAGGTGGTCCAAATGTGGCGGGTGCGCGCGCATCGAAAAGGGGGTCAGAGGACCTGCCCCCATTCCTCACTTTTCCTAGATCCAGAAAGGAAAGTTTCTTGTCAGCAAGAGCAAGAATGGATTCCTTATATTGTAATGAATGGGACGCTAATGGGCAGGTGAACCGGAAACACAGTTTTATTGCCAAGGGGAAGTTAGTTTCGAGACACGGGTCTGAAGCAGGGGTGTGGATCTCTTTTGGTGTGCCCCGGCATCCCTAATGATGAACTGGGCGCCCCAACCAAAATGTGCCGCAACCAAAATGTGAGGGGGCTCGAATTTGAAACAAAGACAGAAACCACAGAATTAAAAGAGAACGTATGATATGAAGTGTGCTTTAGCCTTCCCACAAGCCTCTTGAACTACCTGAATTCAATTTCAAAGTCTTAATGAAGTGCTTAAAGAAGAGGAAATTTTCAATAGATATGTGTTATAGTGCTATAATGACGTTCTGCATCTGACCTACAACCTTATATTTTACCAAGCAAAGGAAATCCCCAGGCATAATGGATAGTGGTGGATCCAGCCGGTAGGTTTGGGGGACACGCCAAAGTCGACAAAAAACGTCACGCGGTGAGTGTATGCCCCTATTTAACTAAACAGTAGGTTTTTGGGGGTAAACCCAAGAGATAGAAGAGCAAGAGCAAAGAGAAAAAAACACGTCGCAGGGTCAAACACGTGGCCACAAGTTCCATGTTTTGCTATCCAGTGCCCATTATTTACACTGAAGTTGACTGGCTCTGTGGAGAGTTGAAGCACCAAAATCTTGCTCATAAACTAAAAAGGAGTCGGGGTAAAAAGGAGGTCGACGGCTTGGGGGGGGCAAAAACATAGTTTTGTCCCGAGCTATTCCGTTCGGGGAATGTCTTTTTGCCCCTCCTGGATCCGCAACTGATAATGGACGATTAGCTATGTATGTACATACCTGCATGAGAACGTATTGCATACTCCATACTTAGCTAGCAGTGATGCAGCCCATAAGATACAGCAAAGTACAAGGTATTCACAAGAGCTGAATTACGTGCATATTTTTCAATACAAAATTATTTCACACATTTAAAAACATTTGAAATTAACAGGAAGTGCAGCATCATGGGAACTTCCGGTCTGTGGCGCTAGGTGTTTTTAAATATGTGTAAAAATTGGTAAATTTTGGTATGCATCGATATATTACTTGTTGTCCAATACTGATAACACTGGTCAACAAAATTTATCTTTTGTCGTGGGTCCAATATAAAATAGTTCGTTTCTAGGGTAATATGTGGCGCTGAACACGAATCTGGCAGCAGAAATTCCGTATCAGATCAGAATTTTGAGATCCAGTATGTCTGTGTGTCGTCTTTGTGCACGCCTTCTTGGCATCAGTGACATTAACAGTGCAAAACCCAAGAGGTCTAGGAAAATGAATGTTTAGGTGGTTGTGGAGGCTAGGGTATTCTACCTTAAAGCCGATTTTCATAGACCTAGGTCAATATATTCAAGGTAAAACGAGGCCATATAGGTCAAATTCTGTATGTGCAGGGTAGCCATTGGGAAATGCCGTGATTATGCGATGAGAAGCCGGACATGGAGAGAACCTTTGACGTCAAAATATTACATTTTGCCTATAACGTGTACTGCAACTAGCACTATGGCAAACGTCGGGCGGAAAATAAGGTTTGACCTTGACCCATGACCTTTGTCTTGAACCTGCGACTTTGAGCTCAAGATTCAGTGACCTAGCTTATGACGTCATAGTATGATATACGTCATATTAGGCGGCATCATCCGACCAAAGGCACTAGGGTCAATGACCTTGAAATGGTGGTATGGCCTTGACCTGTGACTTTTTACTTAGACTCGGCCTTTAAGGGAGGTGACTCTGACATAAAATCCTCATCATATAATGTTGCGGCGTCACCTCTCGGTCTACAATACCGGTGAGCTTGTGCGACCGACCGCAAACCTTGGTCAATGTACAATGTTCATGCACTTGAATGCGAGGTAGTCTTTCGTTGCAATACATTCACATGTATATTGATAAGCTGCATTGTCTGGGTGCAGATAATCCGGATTCTCGACATCCTTGATCTATATTTTTCCACAAAAGGCTAGGCTGATGACAGTGTGTGGAAAGTGTAGGGTCTATACAACAGGTATGCTCTGGAGAAGAAACCAGGTCCGATGGCAAACAACGGTTGCTAAATTTGAAATGAGCGGTATCGAAATAGGCAGAAACAGGTGTTCACGTGCCGGATCCATTTTGGTTGTTGACCAGTGTAAGCAGCGCCACTTCTGTTGCGTTTCTGCTGGCTGATATCATGCCATAACGTGATAGTTCGAGCCTACTATACCTTTATTAAGATGTAATAGTGTTTTCAAAAGTGTAAAATGAGAAGCTGGCTGCAGGTCTACCCATTGTACAAATCATCAAGTACAAATTTAAATCCAGGATGCCATGGCTTCCAATATAAAACACAGGTTTTTATTACTCCTATACTGATCCCACCTGCACCTGAAAAACAATGTCGTGAATCAACCAACAAACTCCCTTTGGAGCCTTTGGAAAGATCATTCAGATATCACCAGGTGTCTGTTTTAACCTTCACACAAGTCATATCATCTGCCCGCCTGATGTTCCAGAAGCGTTTCGCCCTGTCGATTTATCAATTGCTTTCCCCGCCAAACATAAGTAAGAAAAAAGAAAACGGGAGGAAAATCAAGCACGACTAAAAGAAACGACACTAAAACACTACAATAAATATATATTTGGGATTGTTTCGCTGTGTGCCCTAAGAATTGTTTGGAATACCTATATATAAATATTCTTGGTGAGTATGTTTTGATATTTTTCAAATATAATTATTTGACTATTACTGATTGACTGAGTTAAATAATAGCATTTATGAGGCACTTAATAATGAAAAATGCAGCGCTGCAAATGCGAATAAAGATAGAATGCAGTTCTGTGTGTGGTATGAGGGTCTGTGTTTAAAATAATAATGCGTTTACTTCTACCACCTACCCTCGTTTAGAACATGACGGCTCATAGAAAATAGCAATCAAAATTTATTGGAAATAATTCTCGGAGCATATATGGAGAAATAATACTTCTGAAACAGCTGTAAGGGGGACATCGCAGTTTATTTAATAATAATTGTTGGGGTTTAACGACGCACCAACTGCCAGGGTCATACGGCGTCGCCAACTCTCACCCTGTTGGAAGGGATTTTGGGGAACAGATCGACTTATTCAGAGGCTCCGCCGGGACTTGAACCCGGGACCGGTGGCTTAGAAGACAAGGGTGCTATCCACTAAGCCACCTCATCCCCTCGCAGTTTATCTTGTACGATTAGGTAAACTATCTGCCGCTGACCTTACAATTGCCAGGAACCTCATTATCATAATAGTTACAGTTTTTAGATGCTGCTGCTACTTTGGCTATTGGCACCCGTACCACTGTTGAGTCTTCCACTCAGCGGAAGCCATAACTGACTGGTGGATATATAATTCTATTTCTTTCACTATCACTTATCCTATATTTTTTACGAAATATCTTATGCCTTAGAAGTATGCTCCTAGGCATAAGCTTAGTTCCTAACCAAATGAAACTTTGAAATTACCTACAGGGCTGGGGTATGAGTTTCTGTCTTTGGATGTGGAGTGCCCAGTCACATCTTATTTTTCATGCTAGGCAGTATAGCATATTTTCATGTATTTGATGGGTTGTATTGTACATACAGTGTTTATCAGGGGTGTAACTTTGTGAAAATGTTTAGGGGTGCTTTTCCTAGCCGACCCATACAATTTTACTGGCGGTGTTAGGGATGAAAAACGTTGGAAATGGGTAAAAACCTTACAATTTTGTATTTGCATTCCACACTGTTCCCCCGCGGGCCGAAATTTTTTAGCCCCCTGGTTTGAGTGTTTGGGGAACATGGCCCTAATGCCCCCACCCTGCATCTGCCAGTGACTAGACATACGTTAACATCCCCCCGGTGGACCTCCGAGCCACCTTCGCCCTGGTGGGGAGGTGTTCAAACACCCCCTCGAGCTCGGCTCCTATGCGGGATAGCGAAAAAAATGCGAAAGCTGTTGGGTAGCTCATGAAAATTCATGAAGAAACAACATCAGTCACTTTTTGGCTCAGGTCAATATTGAGGTCTTGACAGGTCAAAGAAGGTTGCATGTTAGAGAAGAGTTTTGGGCTCTAGCGTCTGACCGATTTGAGTTAGGATCGTTTTTTAGGCACCATTCGCTTCCTCTCGTCACGGCAAATCAAATTTTGTATGACTATATGACTATACTAGTTCAAAACTCACAGATGACCTGACCTCAGGTCAGGTAAAGGTACTTTTCAAACCTCACATAGTCAATATGCATATCAATAAACTTGCAATAGCAATCCAAACGTAATGCACAGAAAGAAATTTTTACAAGGGCAAACCTTGTCAGACCCTTGTTTACATGGAAAATTACTAGGGTAAAACGCAAAGCTTGTACGTTCAAAATCCGTGCCACGAAAACAAGGGAAATACAAGGAAAAACCATGTAGAACAATGGTAGAACCATAGTACGACAATGGTTGCTAGAAGACGTTGTACAAACCTTGTAACTTAACTATGGTTAACCTACATGGCAAAGACAATGGCTGACAACGTCCCCACAAGCCCTCTACTAGGTCATGATTACCCCATAACAAGGGTAGAACAAAGTCTTGTGTCCGCCTTGTACGCAACGGCAGCCTTCCTACAAGAGCGTGACGAGATTAGAACCTTGCTTGCACAACCGCTTTACCAGTGCGTAACGGGGAGGGAACAAGGGTGTTGCAAGGCTTATTACAAGGGTAAAACGAGACTCGGATTACGTCTTTACAACAGCGGCAAATCCAGGACTTCATTTCGGGGGGAAGCTTGGGCGTTCGCGCCTCCCCCGCCATAGTGTCTAGACAGCATCCGACTACGCATTTACTTTAGGCACTCTGACATTTCATGATGTGGAAGGGGGCTTGAGCCCTCTTAGCCCCTCCCCTTGTACCTACCTCTGCTTCAAAAGGAACTTTTCGGTCTCTATGCGAAAGCTAAAGCGTTTTCTGGCCCCAAATGCAACCGGAAGACCATCGGTAGAAAAAGGGTAAGCATTGAGCCACCTCTCAAGCAAGAAAATAGCCCGCACGTTGTCTTACCCATATCGGTAAAACACAGCATCACTCATCAGGCGCCGACCCATCTGAAGACACCAACAAGATCATATTGGAACTCAACTCACCCTATTTTTCAAACGGGCCCATAGGGCAAACACAATTAAGTTCTACCCACTGCAGGTACCTAAGCCATATGATCAAATAGTCTGTGCTCCTTTGACACGAAAATATGAGCCTTAATACCCATATGGCATACATGCCTGACGTAACCACATCCCTACTTACCTGGACCTGGATTGACCATTCCAAAATGCCTCACTTTTCAACTATTGGAACAGGGAACAATTCTTTCCACTCGCAGATCACTGACAAATATTCCAGACAGCTTCCAAAGCTCCACGATTGATTAAAATAAGTCACATTTATTCTAACCTACACGGCATGCGTGCCAGGCCACTGTGTATCGCCACGGGTAAACAGAAAGCAAGATGGCGACCGTAACCCGAGCAGGTATTTGAAACCATAGTCAAACGACAATGGCCGAGCAAGGGTGCAGCAACGCCCTAGCTTTGCCTACCAGCTGTTTACAATGCCACTACAACGCCTAGCATTCAGTTAGTGCAGCGCTGGTGCGCATGCAAGGTATGAACCAGGTATGAACGATGCGCGCACTATTGTGGCACAAGGCAAGGTTGTCATTCCGTAGTAATTGCATTGCTTTATGCTAGTGACTTAACCAGGGTTGTTTTACTTCGGTAATTGAACTACGGTGCAACTATTGTTCTGCAATGGTAAAACTTGTAGAAACACAATTTTAAGCTTGTACCTTGTAATAGATTCTTTCTGTGTGGTATCAAAAATAAACGCCGTATCATCATTTTCTGCAAAGTTATTGAGCCAAGTCTAAAACTGAATAAGTAGCCCCAGATAATCTCTCAGAGATCACAGGACAAAAATTGCAACATCAACCTGAAAAGGGGCCCAGGATATACAATTTGGAGAATACGAAGGTACTATTAGCTGTATCTACACAAATACAGCCCAGTTTCTGTTTTCCCATGCATTTCCAAAGGAGAGGTCATGATTAATGATTAGTTCATCGATATGAAAAATTCCGACATATTTTATAGCACTTGGTTGGCCAATTATGTGGTATACGTTTCAATCAGATTCACTTATTTCTTACTTATGCTACCTTGAACATTTTCGGAGGTGAGGTCCCTTGACATGCACTGGTGACCTGATCTGAGATGAGTCAACCTATAATTTTTTGGGAAATTTTGCGAAATTGATCAAGGATAAGGTTTGCCAAGTACGGTGGTGCTTTGTGCCACCGTTTTTTCGTGCCACCGGAAAAACCCAATGGGGGGTTCAAACACCCCATCAGGGCGAGGGTTAATAGCCAAACTGAGGTTGAAAACTGCGTTAAGCTAGAGCCGTAATATAGGCGAATCTTCTCGTCACAACTAATCAAATTATGTATGGTATGAACATGCTGTGTCAAAATCTAAGAATGACCTAACCAAAGGTCAGGTCTAGAGCATTATCTAGACTGACAATCGATATGCATACCAATTGACTCATAATGATAATCTGACCGAAATGGTACCAAAATGAAATCTCTATTATCATTTCCTATCAAGTTGTCCTGCGAAGTTGCCTGGGTTTCCTACGAGCCTATGTCTGGAAAAGGCTCAAATAGTCCCAAATGACCTTACAGAGGTCACAGATCAAACGTGTCAAGCTGGACCTTTGGGGTGGCCCAGTATACTTCTATTGCGGCAACAGGAAGTTATTTTATTATATTTTGAAATTGTTTAGAAATTATTTTAAGTTATTTCAAGAAGGACCGGGGCCCTGGCCCCAGAATGAAATTACCTACAGTCAAGCGTATGGCCAGCAATCAGCACTCCCAGCTTTCGATATTTCGTTAACTCTTCACGTCAGGCTAGTCCTACCATTTGTAAAAATGGTTGTCTTCTCTCTGAGTTGTCTGTCCTGTCTGTTTCGCGATAAGCTCCATATGCCCAAAAAGGCAAAGTTACATATTTTAACATCTGGAATCAACATTGTTAAATAAAACTGGAGCAGGGTGGCTAGACACAGTGTAGAGGTAAAAATGCATATGTTTGCAACAAAATTACCTGACGGTGCCATCATATTCTGAGTGCATATAACGTTCCTCCTGCACCATTAGTTCAATGTTCAGCGTATGCTTCCATAGCATGTTTAGCGTAATGTCGAGTTATATACCGAATTGACATCATTTTTATTTTTCAGCCATGCTTACCCCTGGGGACACCAATTTGGGTCAATATTCCTGCCAACCGATTTATGACCGCATTTTGGAGGCTGCTGGCCCATAGTACGGGCGATCGATCTGACCCCCACCGCTTTGAAAACTAAGAGAGGTAGAAAGACGCGATAAAGTGCAGCGTGTTGCCCATGACTTAAAATCTCCGACGGTGTACAATTTGTTTTACCCTAGGTCAACTAGTGGCCTTGTGAGGTCATAAAATGGTGAAATTTTGATACATTTAGAAAATCCCATACAATTCGGAAATCAACAGACCTAAGAATGAAGCCCAGAGTGTCAATGTGTTTGTCTTGACCCAAGGAGCTCCACAATATGCGGTATGAAATTTTAAAGTCACGGTGACCTTGACCTTAGGTCAATATCTAACCAAGCCTAAGGTTAGTGAGACTACCTAACAGGTCAAGGCCAAAGTCATGTCGCATACCATATGAATACTTGGGTGATGCTCACCACTATAATACCAAATTTATTTCTGCATCTTGTCCCGTTCATGAGAATAGCCAACAACAGCTTCTAAAACGGAAACCTTTGCTGACCTTTGGGGACCTCTGGTGCCTTCGTCATGGACTTGACCTCAAAATGGATGACATATTTCAGATTGCCTTGTTAGGAGCTTTCGAATGCTGTTTAGAAACTTAATCTAGCTATTCTAGAAGCCGGGTAACACCCGCTTTTTTCAGACTTATTTTTAGGACCAAAATTGCCTTACATGGGCTTAGAAATGACGACATACCTCGGTGACCTACCAGGACATTGACTTGAAATTTCGTCAAGATGTGTTAAATAATTTTTGTATACAATGTTCAGGTAGCATTGGGCTAAACCAAACTCTTCTTGAATCATCGCGAAAAATAACTGGGGGCGTCGAATCGGGCCCCGAAGGACGAGGGTTAAGCAATATGAACCGACTGATAGCCATTATACAGTTTTCACCATGTGTTTCCATTGAAGAGGTGACCCTTAAATGAAACCATTTCACCGATTTCCAAATACCCGGAATGTATGGTGTAGCACCCGGTAGGCCCATTATAGTGTATAAGTGTCGGATTGCTAGGTTAAACGTGCTCTTACTTATATGTAACTTTACTTATTGCATAAATGCAATTCTAATTGTTTTAGATGGAGTAATTGTCCTTTGCCTGATGACCTGACCTAACATGACCAAACTTAGCTTTTTTGAAGATGCGGAATTGATCAAGGAAGTGATAAGCAGAATAGGCGGCGCAGCGCCGCCGTTTTTCCGCTATCCTTGAACAACCTCTTTCTCTCGGACGGGCGAGGGTTAAGCACAAGCTACGTTTCCCAGATATTGGCCCTGATTTGCCCTCCCCCTTTCTAAACAAGTTTCAATAGATATACACCTACCACACGTTGCCTTTTTTATCCTGCTTTGGTAGGTATAGCAGCTGTGGTCAGGTCTGATCTACATACAGCCTAAATAAATTCAGGAAGAAATTGCAGCATGCACTGCAGCATTTTGGAAAATAAGTCCAGCAGTGAACTTTCTTCTTTCTTTCTGGAAGATATGATCAAAGAAACAGCGACGAGTCTAGCTTCACTCGATGGTATTGCTTCTGAGACAACGGCGACACGGCATGTACCATTTTGGAAAACGTGCTCTTTCGGCTTTGGTCGTAGGCGGCAGCTACCTAATTTACATGGTTACTCCCGCTGTCTAAAGATGACCTCATGCGGTTATATAAAACCTCCAGATCACTTGAGTAATCTTTTAAGCTCGAAATTTATCTCTCCAGATGAATAGTCACAAGGGAGCTCTGAATCTTTGATACTTTCTATTCAATTGCTACATAATACTGGTATTAGGTTTTTTAGAATGTCGCAGACGTTTTAGGGGTGCTTTTGGAAGTTTAGGGGTGCTTTCAAAAGTTTTAGTATAAAAGTAAGTATACATAGTTACACTCATGTTTTTAAAATGGTTCTCTTAACGCTGTCGTAGTTGACATTTGTCGGATTTGGGCGCCCTCAATGGTTTTCGAAAACCCACTTTAGCATGTTGGATCGATTAAGAGTGCTCTCATTAGACAAAAACATTCCGTTGCCTGCAACTTTTGGGTCTTACCATATCATCTTAGATGTCGTGGTATGACGTCTGAAATGTGAAATGTGCTAAAACATCGGAATTATTTTGGGTCCCAAATTGACTTAACCCTCGCCCCACCGGGGCCATCGATGCCCCCCTAAGGTTTTTTTTCGGGATAACAGAAAAACGTCGAAACGCAGGACCACGGTTGAGGGCTCTATCTCTTACCCCATCATTTTCACACCATCCCTGAAATTTTTTACCCCGGGTCACCCAAGGTCAGGTCACCAGGCGAGGTCAACCAAGGTCACCTCACTTCAACTTTTGAGCTCTATAAGAGCTACGTTTCTCAGTCGATCTATTTTAGGCTTCCTACAGTTCATGGCCCCGCCAGGGTCTACAAGGTGTATATCCGTGATTTTTCGATTTCGTGACCTAAGGTCAGGTCACGAGGTGACCTCTCCCATTGAAAAAGCATGGAAAAAAGCTTTCTTATGATCTAAAAGCCACAAAAACGATTGCAAATGCTCGGCTTGCTCAGAAAAGCGTTCTTGGACACCCTTTTACGTATTCCAGGGGTCATATTTTCCCTTTGACCTCTCCAAGGTAATCTAAGGTCACTAGGAGTCAAAAACAGTATTTTGGCAATAACTTTTGACCTGCAGGGGTCGAAAAAGTTGCCATTTTGCCATTCTAAATGGTGACAGGTGGAGTTCCGCCCGGGCCCCATTTCATAAAAGGCGTAACTTATGCTTATAGCGTAGAAGTAGCATAATGCGGCGTAGAAAGTGAATAATACACCACAATATTGTTTCACAAAAATGCAGCGTAAAATGCAACTACTTGCAAAGTTACGCTGCTCTAAACTACGCTGTACTGGAATTCAGCGTAGAATATTACCAATATTGTTTAATATAGCAGACAAAATGTACGTTGAATATGTAAAGCACTCCTGAAAAGCTATGCAAGATATAGCAGCGTAACATTTATCAGACAATGAAGCAAAACATGAAAAATATGTAATTTCTTATAAAAATTCTGAATCTGAGGCCAAATTAGGTAGTGTAGTGAAGGACAAAAGGAGTCATGAATGTAAAATAAACTTAAGTAAAAAGGTGTGCGAGTTCTTCCTTGCACAGGTATGAAGTGCAAGTTGCACATGCCAAATTGAGCTGATATGTAGAGTTCTATGGCCATTTGATATGCCAAAAATGATGATAGCTATTGATGCAAATGCGCAGGAAAGCTGACATTGATTTTTACTTTATACTTTCTGCCGTTACTGTTATTTTATAGTCTAGTGAGGACAGAACCCTAGATAGGCTGACATTGACGGTGTTATATGGAGTCTATGGAGGGTAAAAATTCAATTTAAGGTATCTGTCACCAACAAAATCCAAGTATCTCTACTGAGGCCTCTGGCGAAAATGATGATATACCTACCTAGGCACCTAAGTACCAGCATCTTGATCTAGTTATTCTTCAAAGATGTTTACTCACTATTCCTTTCCCAGTTTCACGAAATTATAAGGTGCACAGACATTTCACAGTTCACTATTCCACTGAACTACACTCGCACAACAATACAATAACCTTTTCGTGACAGTAACTACATAAAAAATGGGGTACGGCCAAAAGCAAATACGTCGTATTTTTATTTTAGTGCATCTTCCTCTGCTGCAGTAGTTGTAAAAGTGCACTAGAAATTTGAAAATAAAATAAGAGCAAATAAGTACAATAATTTTCATTCAAATAATTTATTAAAAAATAAATATGCCCTTTTGAATGTTAATAAAACAGTTATATGCCATATTTGAAAGGGGTAATTCCATTCTGGAATTGGGCGTAATTCACGCTGCATTTGATGTCTACGCCGCTTTCGCGTGAATGTCACCGCTCTTTGTGAAACGTGATTCTGAGTACGGCGTAACTTTGCAGGGGAATGTGGTGTAAAACACGCCGCATTTCTACAACTTTTATGAAACGGGGCCCCGGTGACAAAAGTCACAAGTCGATTTACAAAAATGGCACCTCTAATTCTCATACACTGCAAAATCTGGGCCCTGATCGGCATCTAAGATTCATAGCTAAAACAGAGCATGCGCAGTACGTCTCACGCCACCCAGCCAGCCACCTAGCGGTAAGACTGGCGTTGGCTCGTACATGACGTCACTAAAGTATGACGTCAGCACTAAGACTGTCTTACTTGTCAGCTAAGACAGAAAATAGTGACTGCGCGCATACTGAAATATCGGCATATCTGGCGCACATGGGATGATTAGAGCAAGTTGCGTTTTGCGGTGCGGCAATCTGGTACGAGTGGTTCTCCGTTGTGGATAACGATGCATGTACCTTTTACCCACCGTCTAAAGTAGAGGTGGGACTTTTCGGTCCCGCGGTCCCGGCGCCGGGACCAGGTTTGGTCCCGGCAGGAGTAAAGCCGGGACCAAAGGCTAGACGCCGGGACTGTGCCGGGACCAGAGCCAATTTGGTTCAACCAAAATTCATGATCATGGTTTCCACGTTTTATCTAAAACTAAGATATGAGACTAAATATAACTGTGGCTTTCCAGCACTTCACATGGTGTGCCATTTGCGGCAGTAGCGGGAGTGCTACCCTCTGCTAAAGACTGGCGCATGTGTGAGTTTTACCTTTAGCCCCAAGATGACACTGCTATTCAAAGATGGGATGTTTTTGCCCCAGCTGGTGATGGGCGGCAGGGTCGCGCTCAGAATCATCAATTTAGGGGGCCATTTGATTTATAGGTTATGGCGAAAACTTTGGCATAAAACCGATACTTGCAACATAAAAATGGCTGCACACCCGTCACAGGATTGTGTAATTATGTTACCAATCGAGATTATATAGCCAAACAGATTAAGACACCGCATTTCACCATTCGACGTGTCCGTCCCATTACAGACGGTCCGAGCAGATTTGAACAAACACTGATGCCTCTGTTGACATACCACAGGACTCGCGGCTTAGGGTCTCGCCGGAGGACGTGAGGCGTGGGGGTGAAGGGAAGAGGGGAGGAGGAGCTGGGAGGGTTTGAGCCGCTGAGTGCAAGCCGAAATAATTTCAAAAGAATATCGCGGGCAAGTCATCTTCTCTGAACGGCGGGCAGGTCATTTAGCCTTTTAAGATTAAGAGAAGTCCTAGCAAGAGTCTACACTTAACGCACGCCCCCGCAGGCCTCCGAGCCACCTTCGGCCTGGTGTGGGGGAAGGGTGGGTGAAACCTCCCCTCCCTCGAACTCGGCTCCTATGCGGGATAGCCAAAATGCCAAAGCTGGTGGGAAACTCACAATAAATTCAAGAAGCAACTACATCAGCCATTTTTGCCTCAGTTCAATATTTAGGTCATGACAGGCCAAAGAAGGTGACATGTTATTGAAGAGTTTATGGGCTCTGACGTCTGACAGAGTTGTGCTAGAATCAATTTTTAGGCACCATTCGCTTCCTCTCGTTACAGCAAATCGAATAATGCATGATAGGAGTATACAAGATCACAGCAAAAACGACCTGACCAAAAATCAGGTCAATGCCATCATTTGGCATAGCATAGTCAATATGCATATATCAATCGACTCGCAATTACAATACAAACGTAATCGTATCAAGATAAAAGATTTATCACATAATCTTACAAATGTATTGACCCAAGTCTGAAAACCTGCTTTGGTAGCCTCAGATGACCTCTCAGAGGTCACAGGCCCAAAATTGCAGCATGAACCTGAGAAGGAGTCTGAGATATTACGATTTGAATAATATCAAGGTATTCTGAGCTGTGTCTACATAAAGTGGGTCATTTTTCGCCAAATTCCCGTTTTTCCCATGCATTTTCAATGGAGAGGTCATGGTCTGTATCTGGCTCTAGGTCAGCGATATAAAAATATTGGAATTTTTTGTAGCGCTCGGATGACCCATAATGTGATATGAGTTTCAATCGGATATACCAATCTTATTCTTGCTTATGATATCCCAAACTTTTTGGGAGGTTAGGTCACTTGACCTTCACTGGTGAACTGACCTGAGATGACCCGACCTTAAATTTTTGGGAAAATTTGCCGAAGTGATCAAGAATGACGTGTCCCAAGTACGGCGGCGCTTCGCACCGCCTTTTTGGTGCCGCCGGAAAAAAACCGAGGTGATGTCTATGTATGGTCCTTGTTTTAGTTTGCTGATTCAACCAGTAAGTCATCACGATCTGAAAATGAATAAAAAGTTACATAGGCACTCTTTCCAGAGTGGTTCAGTAAGAGTACACAAAAGAGGGGATTAGAATAGGTACGCATAGATATCTGGCTCCCTGGGAACCGTTCCAACAGGGAAATATTTGGTGACGCTATATGACCCTGGCAGTTGTTGCGTCGATGAGCCCCAAAAATTATTAATGCTGCAATGTTTAGCTTCCCAAATATGAATTATGCACTTTGTCCCGAGCAAAAATAAGTGCCTTTATCTCCTAAGCGTGCCTACTCTTGCACGATGGTCTACTGCGTACTCTTACCGAACATGCACCTTTTGGAAGCAAGTCCTCATACAAATTTTGTCATGCATTTATCGTGGGCCCCAGTCCTGGGACACAGTTCTAGTTCAGCTGTCTTACTGATTACAGACCTTAGGGGAGGGTGGGGTGGGTTGTATCAGTTTTTACTCCAGGTCCATTAATACCGTAACTACTTGGGATGGCCTCGTAATTTTAATTTCATCTCGTAGCTGCAGCCTTTGGCTTCCTTTTGCCAATTAATTGTTTGCCTAATATTTACTGGTTTGCCTTCAACTGCCCGGCGAATGGACCTTTTCACTTGATACAACTTACCCCGCCGGTTGGGTGAGTTGTATCACATGGTGAGTTAACACGCGCTCCGCTGGGGGGGCCGACGAAATTCGCCCCGTTCCCGGTTTTCCCCATATAGCTAAAAAAAGAGACGCAGAACAACGAAACTTACCTACAATGCCGTATTCCTAATTAATTTTACACATCTGACAAAATTTTTAAGTTAAGGTCATGGCAGGTCCAGGATCTATTCAAGGTCAAGTGACCCGACCTCAAAACCTAAAAGAGTTTGAAGCGGCGCCCAGGGAACATCAGCGACCCAATCAGTTTGAAACCTCTACAATATGATAAGGTCATTAGGGTCTACAAATCTGCTATCTCGGAATTTTGATTTTGTTGACCTAAGGTGGGGTCAATTTTTGGTCACCCCATTAGAAGTCTATGGTTAACACGCGCATTGACGGGGTTGGCGGGTACCCGCCCCCTCGGGTTTTTCGGAGACAGCAGTAAAACGGCGGCGCGTAGCGCCGCCGTACTTGGCATACCTTTTCCCTCATCATTTTTACAACTTCTGTGAAAACTTTAAGGTTAGCTAATCTCAGGTCAGGTCACCAGTACAGGTCAAGTGACCTGACCTCAAAAACGTTTAAGATAGCATAAGTCGGTTCAGGGTGAACTTATCCCATTGAAACTCATATCACATAATGGGCCCACCAAGTTCTCTAAAATATGTTCCGGTATTTTTGATATAGATGACCTAAAGTCAGGTACGAGGCATGACCTCTCCATTGGAAATACATGGGAAAAATGGTTTTTACTGTATAACTCAGCGCCGGATAGTGATAGAGCGTTTATTTTAGCTGCATTAGACTCGCCTTAGCCTTGCAGTTCTAATGATATGCATTTTATATAATTTGACCCTGACCTGACCTCAGGTCAGGTCAAATCCTTGATTTGACCTAGCAAGGTCAAATTATACATCATTCGATTCGGCTTGCTGCGAGGATTCATACGATTCAAGTCGTTTTGCGCTATATTTACTTGTTCAGATGTAATGTCCAAAAACTTAATTTACATGTTATCCCTATTAAGGCAGGTTTTGACCTCTCGTGACCTTAAATGTGACCTCACAAAAATTGATTCAAATATTTTCGATGGAGAAGTGGATGGGCTACCCAACACCGTTTACCGTTTTTCGCTACCTTCCGTGGTTCTCGAGATCTTAGGGGGCGGGTACCCGCCCCCTCGTCAAAGCGAAGGTGGCTCAGACCCCCGTCAATGCGCGTGTTAAAAATATAATGGACTCGTTTTCAGTAAATACTAAATAGATAAAGCTGAAAATCCTCAAACCATCTATTTTTACCACGATTTTTACCATTAAGTTGAGTTTTTGAGCATCTGACCTCTCAAAGGTCATGTCAGGTCATGAGAGCATAGAGTGATTGTTTTGCCAATAACTTATTACTGAATTGAGATAAAGCTCCCATTTTGATTGCATTGTGCTTATATTGTCACGGGGAGTTGATTGATTTGCAACATGACCATACCAGGTCACTCTGTGACCCTGACATAGCTCGAGGTTCGACCCGCCACAATGAGAGGAATCCAATGATGCATAAATATTTGCTTTAGCTCCCCTGAGAGAAGATCTAGAGAGAAACATACACTGCTCTGTTGTAGGCCAATGGAACCCTCTTTGACCTATTCTGACCTCAATATTGACCTGAAATAAAACATATTCGTATTAAATATCTTTGTCTTGTCAAGAGCTTTCGAACGCCGCCCGTAATTTTCCTTTGGCTTTCGTGGGGAATGAGATAGGGAGGGGGCGAAAAACGCCCCCTCCCCCAGCGGGGCGTGTCATGACAGGGACCCCAGCGGGGCGCGTGTTAAGTGGCACATCAGACGTTAAGTGACACCGAAACGTGACATATCAATGTGTTACGTTTCGGAGACTGTGGCTGCTACCGATAATGGCCGTGAGAACAGCCTTCAATGAATTTAAAATATAATTATAAAATTACACAAAGCAATGGTCAATGCAATACGAAATTCATGGCAACGAAAAACGCAAACGAAAGATCAACCATTCAGGTGTAAAAGTGATCCGTTTGGAACAAAGAAGCCAACACAATGTGTCGAAACGGGTAAATTCTTGAATAGGTACCAGCAGACTTTAGTCAGGGCTAAAGTCTGTTAAATCTGCAACTGTTCAATCTGAAAAGCCTTAACGTTTTAGTTATGGACTGAGTAATCCTCTCACAATAGATATGGAAAGGGTTGTATCAGGGATACGGATGAATTGCATGGACGTGGGAAGTAGGAGGCGGGGGGCGAGCAGGGGTATCCCTCGAATTTGTGAAGCGCAGGCGGGGATGTGGCCATAACTTCTCGGGACTTGTTAGACTTTAGTTTTTGCTTTTGCTTTCATTCCATCAGCGCGGCCTGTGTTGCACTTATCCTGGCCCGCAATTTTTACAGCAAAACTATTTTACCTAATTTTTTTCGTGGCAAAATGTGATAATATAGTGTTTTTGGAAAAAATGAGTATGGCGACACTCCTAATGAGTTGTATAGGCAGCGTAGGCAGTGTGGGGTGCCTAACAATTTAAAAAGGTCCTAAATAAGCTCAGGGGCCCAAAACTAGCCCAGGGGGCCAGCCTTCAACTCATGGGGACTAGACACGCTGAGGGGGGCACCAAGCAGCTCAGGAGGCCCATACAAACTAAGATGGCCAGACTAGCTGGGCGTCTCGACGAACTCATGGGACCCAGATACACACAACCGGCCCCAAACAAGCTGAAGGGGCCTATATCAGTTAAACGAACACGAACCCAGCCCAGGGGACCCTTGTCAGCTCAAGGGACATCCAGGGCCCCCTACGATCAAACCAGAGGCCTCTTATGTAAATCCTCTCACGGGACCTAGACCAGCTCATGGCTGCCACAATAATTTCACATATAGGGTTATTTTTAGCTTAGGGAGGGGGGGCAAAACAGCTAAGGATCTAAGGCCAAGCCAGTAAGCTCCTGTACAATACTCTTTCATGGTCCCAGAACAGCCCAGGGTGCCGAAAAGCTCAGAAGGCTCCAGTGGCGACACATTCAAGTTCAGTGTGAGGGCCTGGTTATCTAAAGCGGTCCCAGATCAGATGAGGGGACTCAATATCAGCTCAGGGTAGCCACCAAAAACTCAGGGGCCCAGGCCCGTAGAGACTCTGCGGCCTCTGATGCTTAGGTTAGCGTCAATCGGGGAGTATGGCAATATGTGGAGCCAAGACAACTATGATATGTGGATGTGGTCGATACGACACCTCAGTTTTCTTCAAGACCGAAGTTAGCAGTATTCTTTGCTCATCGTGCTTCAGTTAGCATCAGTGGGGGCGTCCAACATTTTCTACCAAGGTACCAGTCATTACGTTCTGGGCGAAACCTTGCCGGCCCGAAATATGTTTGATGGTAAACGTGAACATGTCTCACTGAAAGGTAGCTTCATGAAAATAAGCATTTACAAATACGCTTTTTAAACAAGTTTTTTCTTCGACACTGCCCGCCTATTGGGTGGTAAATTGGTGCCCCTCAGATTCTGCGCCCCCCAGGTTCGGCGCCCCTCTCCCGAGCCTGCCCCTAATAGAATCCTAGATTCGTCACTGGACTTGTTAGACTTTTTTTCTTTTGCTTTCATTCCATCAGCGCGGCCTGTCTTGCACTTATCCTGACCCGCACTAATTGCAGCAAAAACATTTTTACCTAATTTTTCGTTGTGGCTACATGTCATAAGAATATAATGTTTTTGGCAAAAAAGAATCTGTGGCGGCACCCTTAATGAGCTGCATGTACTTTGGGATGAGTTGTATCACTGTTACAACATACCCCACCTGGCCCTGAATACAACATATACCACCCTCCCATATTGAAAAAAACGTCCTCATGCTGAAAAATTAGTGGCCAGCCGGAAAAATCCTTCTCATGCACGAAAGCTTAGAATCTACCCTTACCACTGCTACAGCGATCCTTCCGATTCGTGATCATCTGAATGACAAAAAAACATTTTCTTACGGCGAAATTTTACAGAATGACATCCCGAAAACACATTTTCTGCACTCACCGCGAAACGCGCCAAGCCAAGCAGACGGCAGTATGAGGAAAGCTGCCGGACCGCATGCCGCATCATCTGGTTGTGTCGGGGCTCCATCTCTTGGATAGTTTTGGAAAAAATCGCTCTGGTACAACTTGTCCATGAAACAACTCTCCCCGCACTCCCCTAAGGAGAAACTCTTGATACTAGGAGCAGGGTATAAAAGTTTCCTTGGTCTCTTGATATAATATCAAGGGTACTAAAGAACCAAATTTGCTCTGTGCCCTCGCGGAAAGAACAAAAGCATCTCCAAATATTTTTTAGCAGCCGAGCCACTGGTTTCACATCTTATACTTAGGCCTCCACCACCTCAGTGTTTGCTAAGTAACCAAAATATCTGCTTGCTCTCATCTCTTGCGTACCTACTCTTATTCGCCTTCGCTCTCGCCTTCTTTTATCATACATGCTGAACACTGTTGTAACGTAAATGGAGCCCCAGGTAAATTTGAAAAATTGGTTAACCACATATAGCCTCTGCAACTGCAGTGCTCTAAGACTCAAGAAAATTGGTTAACGAATAACATACTCCCCTTTGTTCCTCTGCCCACGATGTCCCCATAGGCGGATGCAAGATTTTTTTATCAGGATGGGCACTTGGTCGAGAAGTGCCTTCCGAACCAGGGGGGATGAGCACTTCTGGGTGGAAAAATTTATCAGATGGGTGCCAAATCCTATCGCAGAGGCGCCGATACTCGCATCCTGGGGGAAAGTGCAATTTTAGGGCGGGGGGTCATCGACCTTTCACTGGGGCGCTGAGGATCGATCAGGAGAAAGTGTCCCCTTTGACCCTTGGATCTACCTATGGTATCAGCTACCTCCCTACCATTCTAGCCTGGGTTGGGTGTAATCCGCGAATCAGGGGTGCGGATTCTTGATAATGATTGGGGGTACTCCAATTTGAAACTATGTCAGTGACTACCATAATAAAATGTGCTAACATAATTCAAAGTGTGCTTTAGGTTTCTCACATGCCTGTTGATGAGCAAAAACCCATTCAAAATCATTTAAATGAAGAACACGAAAAAATTAAGTACCTATAATTCAACACCACTTGAACGTTTCAATGGGGTTGTCCAAGCACCCACAGATATATGAATCATTCCGCCAATCGTGTTTTCGACATCATGTTAAGAATAGGTTCAGCTATTTGGTCGGCGAATACTAATTTAAACAAGCTAGAAACGTATTTTCGTGACTCACACGAAGAATATATATATATATATATATATATATATATATATATATATATATATATACATACATATATATGTATAGTGCGTGTGGATTTATAGAAAACAGCTAATCAAAATTATAAGTCACCAAATCTGGGGGGGGTGCCCACTGCCCACATACACCCATTGACGACCAGATACAGTGCTCATCCACCAACAATGCGTTCACCATATAATCGGATGGGCACGAAATAGTCATTGCAATGAACGCGTGAAAACCCCCAAGAACAAAGTCACACAGCTTTTACCATTGACAACCATAATTTCGTTTTCATGAAGGATTTTTTTCTGAGAGAGGAGTTTATAGGTAACTTTCCAGCGGTTAAGCAATTTGGCTAATTGTTGGGGTGTACCAAAATAGCCGAGGTCAAGCGACGTACCCAGGTCATCCCTCGCCTTTTGGCAGGGTTTTGGGGATCAGACTGCGAGCTTTCATGCAATTCTCTATGTCTAACACACATTGACTCTCTAAGTCATATGTAAAATTTCCTTGGGGTGAGATATTAGCGAACACAGACAAGGCATTCTAATTACATATTGTCCGGCCGTGTTGCAAAACAGCGCTCGACCACAGACTGTTCGTTTTAGATGTTTATTTTTTCAGCAATAAGCAGTACCTAAAGCTGGTGCCGCCCAATCTTCTGAAAACCAGCAAGAAATTGTCATTCAAAATGGAACACTTGCCTGGGTGAATTTTGCACCAATGTACCATAAAAAACTTCTCAAAACATACTTTCTTAAGGTTAAGCACTATATATATATATATATATATATATATATATATATATATATATATATATATATATATATATAGTGCTCACGTTGAAGTGGTGCGTTGATGAAAATACCAATTGATCCGTTAAATCACCAATAAAAAGACATCAGTAAGGTCATCCAAGTAATCGCCAATAAAGCCATTCATAAGAAAATCAATCTGTCAAGAATTGTCTTAAGGGATGATAGACTTCTCACCCTCTTCCCTCTCTAGATTCACGATGGCGAATCCTCCTTATATCCTCTTGCAGCGCCGAAGGGGGACCGACGCGCATACAATCATACCATTATATAACCTAAGGAGATTTGCGCGCATATTATCATGCAATCATTCTCAAATTCATTGACCGCGAGTGTTTCGGTCAAATAGAATTACTAAGAATGACACATTTTATGCAATGACTTCATAGTCAAGGATACCCAATGTCAAGGTCACATGTCAAGTTCAAAATGTTCTTTTTCAAGTTCAAACCCTCATTTTCCGGCCAAGGGTTGCTATACTGCTTGTAATATTGTACATTATCGGGAATATGTCACATGGTTACGTCATCGGTCAGTGACCCCGAATGACCTTTGACCTCAAACTGCAGAGGATATTGTTTTGAACTTTCTATCTATGAATTTAGTTCGCTTTCAGTGTATTTCTACTCACATTCCGTTATTGTATGTATGTACACACATCTACCAGCCTTTGAGCCATTCCCGAGTTAACATAAACCCGCAAGAGATTTCCTAGGCCATCCAAGTGAATGCGACAGTTAAAAACAAATTATTGGATAGGGACAGAGTTTTCATTTCGATGTCATTAGCCTGTGGGAGCATGTGTTGAAGCACTGAGCATGGTGAAACACGCATTTATACAAGCTGTGGGATACGAAAAACACGGCTGGGTATCATTCAACCCTTTTACAAAAGAGGGAGGCCTCAGACTGTCAAATCCTTGACTGACGACACTATTTTGGCGACTCGCTTTTTCAGTTGACTACAATGGCCACGCACCTGCACCTGTGCGTGGGTTCGATCCCACCCAGACAAACCCACAGGGGATCGCGGCAGGAGCGTTGAGACGACGGGGACGAGCTTGTTTTCTTCCCGCCACGACTTTTTAGTCACCCTGACACTTCTCGGAATCAGGGGTGGTAGACATAACACCTTACATAGTTCAATCAAATAGGCTAAGCTGATTTGTTCAGGACCAAGTGGTACAAAACAAAGTGTGACGATAGACTGGCAAACTCAGGTGCAGATCCAGGGGTCGAGCCTGGCTATGCGCCAACAACAACAACGTTTATTTTGTTATCCGAGTATTTCAAACGTCAAACAAACGTCTCGATCGATGAAAAAGCGCATCAACGCTCTTAACTATCCAGCCCCTCACGAATTTGTGTACCATTAATATCCGTCAATATACCGCCGCCTCAAACTCATGGCCACCCACTACGGCTGAGGCCACTGTCCTGCCGCTGCGAAGATGTACAACTTCGTTTTAATTTATTATAAATGAACGTTTATTTAGTTCAAATATCTTGCTATTGATTATGAATTTAATGGTTTTGCGTGCTACACTGCATGACTCTCCTCATCACTTGGTGAATCCGTAAAGTAGGATATTTACGGGGCTCTTGTCTATTTTTGAGGGCTGTAAAACTTGTGCCGATAATTTGACCATTATACTAAACTTCGATGATTTGCTTTTCTTGGGCAGCACAACAATTAGCATTTGGTCTCCTCGTTGTTATAGCCACAAATGCAGAAAGGCGTTGCAAATATTTGAACTTGATTTGCCTGGGTGTTCAGTTTTGACATGCCGTCTCTTAAGTCTCAATGACATCAAGAGGGAGCTTAGAATTTTGAGCCATATTCACAATACTTGGGTGGTTGCCTACTTTGCAAATGTTCCCCACTTGTTTTTTCGAAGGGTTGATTTGGTGCGCTTATCCTGATTTGTTCTGGTAGTTCGTTGAAAATTTTAGTTGTGACTGGCAGAAAATATATTTTGGAGTTTGTTGTTCTTTGCATTAATTCAGTTCTTTGGTGCGCGTTTCGGAGTGATCTGTCCGTATTGTTCTACCTCCAATTATGTAAAACGCTTTGGATATAGTTGCGCAAACGTCTACGGGTGAGGTTGTGGAAGAACTGTAGTTTGTGGATTTCGCGTCTTGTCTTGAGTGATGTCCAGTCGAGATCAGCCTAGCCGAGTCCCCTCCCCCTCCTTTCTGGCCAACAGCCAGATCTTATCCACCCTGTCTGATTTTGGCCGTTTCTAAAAAGAAAATCACGATTCTACCCAGATAGCCTCCCCAACTTTTTGATTAGAACCGTTACTGGGCAAGTGAACGTTGGATCCTCGGCAGTTCATCATGGATTCAGTTTTTACACTTTGTCAGAGTTAACACGCGCATTGACGGGGGTGGGTACCCGCCCCCTCGGGTTTTTCGGAGATAGTAGAAAAACGGCGGCGTGTAGCGCCGCCGTACTTGACAGGGATGCGGAGCCGAGACAATTTTGGACGGCTCCGACTCCGGCTCCGGTCCGGGGTTATGATTTCGGCTCCGGCTCCGGCTCCGGGTTCAAGTGTCCTAACGGCTCCGGCTCCGGGAAAAATAGTCGGCTCCGACCGGCTCCGGCTCCGGCTCCGGAAATGTACCTATATCCAAAATGTGATCGAAACGTTCTCAAGGGCGTGGAAGTCCATCAGATACAAAGTGACTATAAATTTGTACGAATGAAAAATGGCGACTGGATGAACGAACGCTCTTGACCAGATCCCAAAGGCCAGTGAACCTGAAAACTGGACCAACCTACACTGCAGTGCAGTCGGATGGCAAACTGCACTGCACTGTTATGGCAGACAGAAATATGGGTCAGACATGCCCGCAAACCCACATAAAAAATTAAAGATACAACGATCAAGTAAAGCTTGGACAACCCGCAAAGAAAAATTCGATGAGCTAACAGCAGGGTCGTTCAAAAAATATTTTTTTTTACTTTTCAGATTCGAACCCACTTTTTCCCCATTATGTATTCAATTCTGATTTCAATGAGCCACATTCCAAGCGTCTACGACAGCGGGAAAGATCGCCTCAAAACGGTTAAAGATTTCATGTTTCGGGCGCAATTGGCCACCCGGCCAGTAAAGACAGCGTGGCATGTGCGTGCGTATAAGAGGGGTAGATGGGATTTAACATGCAGGCATCTACTTGTCAGATGTATTTGCAGCGCAATACAAATACATGTTATTCCACAAAATACCTGAAATTAAATGATTCAGCACCCAAGTACTCTAAATCCCGACTGAACAGGAATGCCTTCCGGAGGCGAACCTTACTCTAGTAACTATCGCTGGAGAACGTCATGAGGCAGATGCTTCTCCCTATTCTCCTGCGAAATATTTAAGAGCTCTGGTACTGATAAAAGAAGATCCTGTTTCATATTTTTACCCTTTAGGCGGCTCACGAAATCTTCCACCAGCTTCACACCACGTTCTGTGGGACCATTCACGACAGCAAGTTCTAGAATACCTTTCACAGGGGAAGCTATACCAGTCACCAGCTTCTCAACGGAGCCATTTCATGTCAGAATCTTTCAGATTCAGGCGCTGGAATACCATCCAGCTTTCAGGGATGAGAAATTGGGAGAGGCTTGGTATCGAGCCGAGCTCTTCATAGCCTCTTTTGGAAACTTTGGCCTACCTAACTGAAAGGTGGATGGTTTTGCTGTTTAGGCCAGGTACTGTATCACTGCGTTTTTACCTTCAGTAATGCGATTGTTAGTTGCGAAGCAGATTATAACTTTCTGGTCACAAATAACAGTTGCGTTTGCACATTGACTTCAGTGCCTCTCCACAATACCGGAGTATTATCTCGAATTGCGTAAGCTGGTTTACGTGTGGCTGTCAGGAGAGGTTGTCCCCAACAACTGTCTGTTTAGAAGACCCGGAGCTCACCAGCGAGCCATACTATGGAATATAGGACATTTATGGCATGAAGTGCGTGCTACTACGGTGTCAGATTCCGTTCATCATTCCAGAAGATATTAACACGCGCATTGACGGGGGTCTGAGCCACCTTTGCATTGACGGGGGGCGGGTACCCGCCCCCTAAGATCTCGAGAACCACGGTAGGTAGCGAAAAACGGTAAATGGCGTTGGGCTGCCCATCCATTTCTCCATCGAAAACATTGGAACCATTTTTTGTCAGGTCACATTTAAGGTCACGAGAGGTCAAAACATGCCATCATAGGGATAACATGTAAATTCAGTTTTTCGGCCATTACATCTGAACAAGTAAAGATAGAGCAAAAGGACTTAAACTGTATGAATCCTCTCAGCAAGCCGATTCGAATGATATATAATTTGACCTTGCTAGGTCAAATCAAGTATTTGACCTGACCTGAGGTCAGGTCAGGGTCAAATTATATAAAATGCATATCATTAGAACTGCAAAGCCGAGGCGAGTCTAATGCAGCTAAAATAAATGCTCTATCACCATCCGTTACTGAGTTATTCCGTAAAAACCATTTTTCCCATGTATTTCCAATGGGGAGGACATGCCTCGTACTTGACCTTAGGTCATCGATATCAAAAATACCGGAACATATTTTAGAGAACTCGGTGGGGCCATTATGTGATATGAGTTTCAATCGGATAAGTTCACCCTGCTTCGACTTATGCTATCTTAAACTTTTTTTGAGGTCGGGTCACTTGACCTGTACTGGTGACCTGACCTGAGGTGACCTAACTTTAAAATTTTCACAGAAGTTGTAAAAATGATGAGGGAAAAAGTATACCAAGTACGGCGGCGCTACACGCCGCCGTTTTTCTGCTATCCCCGAAAAACCCGAGGGGGCGGGTACCCGCCCCCCCGTCAATGCGCGTGTTAAAGACAGAATATTATAATTTTTGGAGTTTAACAACGCATCAACTGGTCAGGTCATATGACATCAGAGGAGAGAGGGAACGAATTAGCTCGGGCTAGAGCCGGGCGCCAGTTTCTGCCTCTGGGTGGGCTCGAACCCAAGACACCCAGCACATAATGAATGTCATTGGCCAAGCCGAGCGCAAGCGCTAACCAACTGAGCCACTCAGACTCCGAAATAGTTAGCGGCTTTCCTTATAAGTGGTTCTAAGCCATGCATTTGGGTTCTTCCGTCGCGGATAGTCAGCCTTAGAGCCTTCTATGAGCCTCAAAGCTATCCATAAAATGCAATGCAGTGCTTTCATTAAGTTAATATAGAAATCGCCCTGAATGTGCTGAAGTCAATTTGTCATCAGCTGTGGTATCTGTGCACAGAAAGTTATATTCTGTCGCGCTGGTGAGAACCACCATCGTGGAGGTAAGGAGCCAGTCACACAACAATTGGCCAAAACAGCAAACGATTCACATTTGACTAGGGCAGGCTTAAGTTTCCGATAGAGGCTATGAAGAGCTCTGTAAATGGTCGGTACTAAGCCTCAGCCAGCTTGTTACTCCTGACTGCTGGCTGGTATTCGATTGCCTGAATCTGAAATATTCTGACCAGAAATGGCTCCGTTGAGAAGCTGGTATAGCTTCCCCTGTTTCAAGGTATTTCAGAACTTACTGTCGTGAACGGTCCCACAGAACGTGGTGTGAAGCTGGTGGAAGATTTCGTGAGCCGCCTAAAGGGTAAACATATGAAACAGGATCTTTTTTTATCAGTACCAGAGCTCTTAAATAGTTCGTAGGAGAATAGGGAGAAGCACCTGCCTCACGACGTTCTCCAGCGATAGTTACTAGAGAAAGGTTTGCCTCCGGAAGGCATTCATGTTCTGTCGGGATTTAGAGTACAAGGGTGCAGAATCATTTAATTTCAGGTCTTTTGTGGAATAGCATGTATTTGTATTGCGGTACAAATACATCTGACAAGTAAATGCCTGCATGTTAAATCCCATCTACCGCTCTTATACGCACGCACATGCCAGGCTGTCTTTACTGGTAGGTTATGCACCCCTTTCATCCCAATTTAACAAGGGGAGACTGCAACGCCGGGGGGCCAATCGCGCCCGAAACATGAAATCTTTAACCGTTTTGAGGCGATCTTTCCCGCTGTCGTAGACGCTTGGAATGTGGCTCATTGAAATCATAATTGAATATATAATGGCAAAAAGTGGGTTCGTGTCTGAAAATAATTTTTTTTTTGAACGACCCTAAGCTAACAGTGTTTAACATCAAAAAACACATCAGATAGGCTGATGGCATAACTCCTTTTCGAGAAAAATCGGAACCAACCACCCTACTGCCCAGGGCCCAGCAGCTGGTTCGCTCACTACACCACCCAATCGCGGTTGGAGCGGAGCAGCAACATTGCCTCCAATATGTCTGCTCTCAGTCTGGACCTGAGATCAGTAAGCAGTAGCTTCATCGCGGAGAACAACCTCTCCACGGACACCTGAGTAACTGGTAGCGCTGCCATTACCAGGCTAGCCAGCTAGATGATGGCTGGATATCTATCTAAGATGTCGCATACGGTCGCCCTCTTTAGGCGACCCAGGTTTTTGAAGTCCGCTAGTGCCGCATCGAGTGACGGGGATGCTGTTTTCTGCGCCTTTTGCCCTGGGTTCTCGACAGACCTAGTATAAACTACTTCTCCGAGTACATGATAGCTCTCCTGGGGGGAGGTGGGAGCAGAGATTTTATTGCTCGCAGACCTAGTGTAAACACCTTTTTTAAACACTTTCTTCGGTCTTTGGGGGCCAAAAGATAGGCTGTCCCCCTTCCAGGGCTTTGGGGGGGCATGACCGGAATGGCGTCCCCCTGCGTCTGTCAACAGGGGCGGATGCAGGCCGACAGTATGGGGTAAATCGTGAAAAACATATGGTTTTTAAAGAAAATCACCAAAAATTGGGCAGTTTGGGGGCAAATGCCTTTTTTGCTCCCCCTCATGGATCCGCCAGTGTACGCCAATGCTTTCATTTGTTGCCAATTTCTGCCCATGCTAAATGGCCGGGGCGCATTACCTGCCCGAGAGTGAGACCGTCTACGGAACACCCTAGTTGCAATATTTCATTAATCTCGATATACATAACATATTGAGAAAATGTAATATTTCAGGTGAATAAAGGTGGTTCCATGCGACATCTCACCAGGTAAAATGTGACCATTTTACGTTTGATTTTTAGTAATTTTAGAGCTCTTTGGGAGCCGGAGCCGGACCCCTTCTGCCGGCTCCGGCTCCGGCTCCGATCAAATGTGTTTCGGCGGCTCCGGCTCCGGGCAGAATGGTCGGCTCCGACCGGCTCCGGCTCCGGCTCCGCATCCCTGGTACTTGGCATACCTTTTCCCTCATCATTTTTACAACTTCTGTGAAAATTTTAAGGTTAGGTCACCTCAGGTCAGGTCACCAGTACAGGTCAAGTGACCCGACCTCAATAAAAGTTTAAGATAGCATAAGTCAGAGCAGTGTGAACTTATCCGATTTAAACTCATATCACATAATGGCCCCACCGAGTTCTCTAAAATTTTGTTCCAGTATTTTTGATATCGATGACCTAAGGTCAGGTACGAGGCATGGCCTCTCCATTGGAAATACATGGGAAAAATGGTTTTTACGAAATAACTCAGTAACAGATGGTGATGGAGCATTTATTGTAGCTGCATTAGACTCGTCTGGGCTTTGCAGTTCTAATGATATGCATTTTATATAATTTGACCCTGACCTGACCTCAGGTCAGGTCAAATCCTTGATTTGACCTAGCAGGGTCAAATTATATATCATTCAATTTGGCTTGCTGAGAGGATTCATATCGTTTAAGTCGTTTTGCTCTATCTTTACTTGTTCAGATGTAATGGCCGAAAAACTGAATTTACATGTTATCCTTATGACGGCATGTTTTGACCTCTCGTGACCTTAAATGTGACCTGAAAAAAATGGTTCAAATATTTTCGATGGAGAAGTGGATGGGCAGCCCAACACCGTTTACCGTTTTTCGCTACCTACCGTGGTTCTCGAGATCTTAGGGGGAGCGGGTACCCGCCCCCGTCAATGCGAAGGTGGCTCAGACCCCCGTCAATGCGCGTGTTAAACCTCCTGAGTCCCCACGTATAGGTATCTATACGCAGGTTTGAATGGCTCTACCACCTCTTACCAATGTCGTAGCCTTTTAAAGCTATTATGTATACAATGCTTGAAATTTTAGCTTTCTTCTGGTGTCAAAACCATAAATTAAACCCAAGGGTAAGTGAGTCAAAATTTTCTTTGTTTGACGATAGACGAGGGCGCCGGACGGTTTCACGGCTGCTCCGAGGAAGGTCGGTAGTTCAAAAAATTTTACTGACAGAACCTAGTTTTGATAAGTGTATGAACAGGAAGCTTAAATTATTGGAAATTTATTAGTTTTCGTCCGGTGTTTTTAGAATTTTTGGTTGCTGAACAATCTCCTTCGAGGATGCTATGTATAAGATTTTAATAGGCCCAATAAATTATATTTAAAAATCTTGGAATTATTATTTTTGTTCATTATTGAGTTCCTGGTGTCCAAACCACCAAAAATCAAAAAGGTTTTGCACTTGCATCAAATACTTTGGGCTCGGGTTTCAAGAGGAGCTATGTTTTATCCTAACATATGCACTCTGTTTAAGACTTGTGAATGAAAAAAAGTAATTGTTTTGCTTATCATCTTTAAGATGATGACATTCACTACACTGATTCGTAATTTAAACATACTATTTTGACAATATTCTAAGACCGGCGACTACACTGCCTTCTGCTAGAACCGGTCGGAAGATCGATGGTACTACGTTAACGATACCTCGCTCAAGGAAGTGCCAGCAATAGAAGCGAGAGAGGCATCAGCATATGTACATGCTCTGTTACACCATAAAAAGTTGTTCATAATCGTGGAATAATTGTGAAGTGATAGTATTCATGGAAAAAGTGCCATATTGTTATTGGATATATTCTCACGGAATTTTTCAACCATGCACGCTGGCATGCAATAACAAAGACGTTAATATGACAAAAAATTAAGCACATACCTTTGATGACTAAATGCGATGACACTTCTTTTTAATACGGACCAAAACCATGATGTCTATTTCCGTGCATCATCCGCATCCTTTCTTTGATTGCTTTCTAATATTTGCATTCGGTTCAAGGGCTTCGATTGGCTGATGCTCATCGTGACGTCAGCATATGTTGTATATGTTGCTCTGTTGTATGTTGCTCTGTTGTTGTTCATAATCGTGGAATAATTGTGAAGTGATAGTATTCATGGAAAAAGTGCCATATTGTTATTGGATATATTCTCACGGAATTTTTCAACCATGCACGCTGGCACGCAATAACAAAGACGTTAATATGACAAAAAATTAAGCACATACCTTTGATGACTAAATGCGATGACACTTCTTTTTAATACGGACCAAAACCATGATGTCTATTTCCGTGCATCATCCGCATCCTTTCTTTGATTGCTTTCTAATATTTGCATTCGGTTCAAGGGCTTCGATTGGCTGATGCTCATCGTGACGTCAGCATATGTTGTATATGTTGCTCTGTTGTATGTTGCTCTGTTGCTATGTTGTATATGTTGTATATGTTGCATATCTTGCTCATCGTGACGTCAGCATATGCAGCTCACAACAATGGCCGCCTGGCGAGAAATACATGAGAGCTACATTTCGGGTAGGTTTTAGCTTTTTTCTACGGAAATATCGAGTTCCAAGACAAATGATATATACAGTACCGGGTTTTCCGACTTGCTTTACAACTTGGCTATCTCAGTTAAAATCAGGTTATAAAGGTGCCACATTCCCTTTATTATCAGAGCTGCATTACGAAATCCATGGAGCGAAGCGGATTGAGATTTCTCAAGCGGCTCCATACTGGCCGCTCGGCGAGTCTCGTCGTGGTTAGAAGCCGGTGACGAACGAAGTGAGAAACGGCTTCTATTCTAACAGTTTTTCCGGTCTCATCGTCGTCTGCTGTTGTTGCCGGAAGCCGGTAACGAACGAAGAGAGAAATGGCTTCTATACTAAAATGGGGGGGGTGCGGGTCAAATGTAATTGGAATGTGAATAGACTACTCGAAGAAAGCTGGTAATAACAAAAGTAGCTATACTATACTCCCAATGTTTTGCACAGAATACCCTATAAAAAAGCCCGCAACTAACTAACCTTTGTTTTATATTATAAGTTGCTATAGGTGTGCTCAGGTTTTGTGATTAAGGGAGTTTCGCGGTTATGCCAACGCATTTTGATATACTAAGTACAATGCATGGGGAAAGCATCTAAGACCGAACAGAGAAAAACATCATTCACAGGAAGATCAAAGTGAAAATATTCAGAGTCCCCCCGGCTTGTTTAAGGTTGGACAATATCACAAGTATGAATAGCCCTTTTAAACATTGGAAATATACTTTCTATGCTTTACAAGTGATTACTTTCCAGAATTCTGTCAAGTTTTCTACGCCCGCTGTATCCCTAAAGTGGGGGATACAGCATCATGACACATTTCCAGGTCGGTACATGGCGCCTGCTAATGCATTGGCTGTTATAGGAATGCTATATTGTTGTTCAACTTCAGTGGTTGAAAAATAACGGGAATGATAATTATCCATATAAATTATTTACCCCAGTGCGGACTCCAAAATCCAGTTAGACGGGGAGCAGTATCATAAAACATATTACATTTTGTTCATGCCTTCTGAATAAGTGCATTGTGGCTCTGAAACCTGTTTGCCAGCAGCCCCGGCCCCCACGAAACCGTCCGCCGTTAAAAATAGTCGCCGAGCCGGCGGCCCCGCTCGGGAAACTGTGAACAAACACCTGAGCGACCCGCGCGAGATGGAATGTCTACCCACCCTTTCATGACAATAGATGGTGACCAGTCATATCTTCTACTCCATTACTTCTACCGACACTTCTCCTCCGACGCGTCTTCTACGCGACAATTCTTCCACAACAAATGATTCTACAGTCAAAACTTCTACGCGACAAATCTTCTACTGCCTTAACTCCTACATGACATTTCTTGTATACGATATTTCTTCTACTGCAAAATCTTCTACACGACTCTTCTACTACTGCAACCACTTCTACTGTAGAAGCTTCTACGTGACATTTCTTCTACTGCAACTACTTCTATGATCAGCACTCCTACGTGAGTCTCTTCTCCCGCAAAAAAATTTATAGTCAAAATTTCTACACATTTCTTCTACTTCACATAGGCCCATGGTTGATGTTGGGAATGCAGCGATTGGAAGGAAAAGATCATCTGCAGCTCCTGAACGGGGATACCCTAATTTAGCGCGCTGTGTGTGGGCCGCAGGGTGGGTCAATCGGGAACTCATTCCTTTCCTTCGCTGAATCCGTCTTTGGATTGGATTTGTTTTTTTGCGTGACAAACATAAGTAGATACCTTTTCAACTTTCTGCGTAAAGCGAAATTTTTTCAGATGATGTTCGCGCTCTTTACCCACGCCTGGCACTGGAGTCTCGTACCGGGTGACTGGCGGCGGGGGGAGGGTGACAATTTTCGTTGTTTGGTCATCCGATAGCGATCGACAGGACGATAAGGGCGGGCACACGTAAAAATACGGAACAAAGGCACAGGCAGCGTTTCTAACGCTTGCTTCCTGGAAACTTCCCCAGACGGCATGGCACCAACCCCAGGCTCGATAACATCAGCAGGGGCTTACGGGATGAGAGGGGTGGTCTCAGGTCACCCTCCTTGTTATCATGGTTACCCAAAGGAGAATGTCACGTCAAACTCGGCATTGTGTCTGGCTCATAGCTGAGGGGAAAGGGTGGGAACGGAAGATTGCTTCCGTGAAAAAGGTAGTCAATGGATGGGATGTAAAAAAGTACGTACGCGGTGGCCGCTGTGGCCGGGATGAAACTGCAAAGTTTGCTTAAAAGGCCTAGCTTAGACACTCTTCATAGGAACTTATGTATGAAACATATATGAACAAAGATAAAATGATTAAGGTTTCATTTGAGATCCTTTAAGGCACATAAGACCGCCTAACCTATTTATTGGTAAAACAGAGCAGGTTTTCCAGCCATGCCGGCTGGGTGCATAACTCCCCGGGTGTCGGCAGAGTGAGGGTTAAGTCGCCCTCCACCGGGGGTCCGTCGCCAACTTGGCCCCACCGGGGGCATCAATAGTCCCCCTCTAACTCCGAAAAATATGAGGGTTAGCCGCAAATGTGCGAAGTGCGTTGGAACGCTCATGTGAATTCAGTATGGTTTTACTTCCCATGTTTTAACGCTCAGGTCGATGGTTTGGCCTCCAGAGGTCAAGTTGGGTCACGCTACGCTATTTCCCCTAAAATATGCAATACCTAAGAACCCTGCGCATAGCTTTCATACCATTAAAGCTGTTGAGATCTGGTAAAGCACATTTGAGAAGAAAATGTCAGGGCTTAAAGCCATAACACGCATTTCCAGTTCCTTCATACACATACAAAAGAAAAAATACACGCTACAACAAAAGGAGAGAACAAATATCTAGATAGAAAAATCAGTGGAGGAAGGCGCCAGAGTTGAGGAACGATGAGTGCGGAGGGGGCAGCTCGCAACCCGCCAGAGACGCGGGTTATCCGTGCCATATGGTGCGAGGCTTCATATATGGTATGTGACTGCGGTGACTCTTTCGACACAAACCATGGAAGGCCTCGCAACCGATGCGTCTACATACGGACGTGCACGCTCGCGGGACTACGAGTTCGATATGAAGTCAGCTCAGTCGACCGGCGCAGTGGCAGAGGATACTAAATACGGGTGGTACCGCTACTTTCAGAGGTAATACGCACGCACGCCGAGTGAATTCCGATATGTGGAACATAATGACCCCGCCAGTAGTTTGACCACCAGAGGGCACCTCTTGACCTACCATGACCTAAGGTCCCGAAAGGTTATGAGGTGACCGTGCCGTAAGACAAATGAAAGCCAGTGACGAGACATAGGTACACGATCACGTTTAATTTAGCGGTCAAGCTCTATTAGGTCAAAAGTTATCGTCAAAACACTGCAGTTGACCCCTGGTGACCTGCGATGGCCTGAGATACCTAAGTCAAAGGCAAATATTGTCTCTGGAATCCGTGAAATAGTAGCCAATAATGTTTTTTTCTGAGACATCTGATCATTTGCAATCATTTTTGTGACTTTTAGGTCATAAGAGAGCTTTTCCCATGTTTTTTTAGGGGAGAGGTCACCTCGTGACCTGACCTCACTATACCAAATAAAAAATTCCGGGTAAAAATTTTGTAGACGCTGGAGGGTTCAAAAAGTGCAAAAGGTTTCAAATCAATCGGCCTAAAAATGCAGCTATGGTAAAGCTCAAAATTTGTAAGTGAGGCGACCTTCTTTAATCTTGCTTGGTGACCTGACCTAGTGCGGCCCGGGGTTAAAAAAATTCACACCACGCCCCCGGGGGTGTATGGGCACTCGGCCGCGGTACAAGTGTCCCGGCCAGCGAGGATGGGGTGGTCAGAAAAATGTTTTTTACTAAATAACTCAGTAACAGATGGTGACAGAGCATTCATTTTA
Organism: Lepas anatifera; assembly: GCA_034440635.1. Classification (NCBI taxonomy): domain Eukaryota; kingdom Metazoa; phylum Arthropoda; class Thecostraca; family Lepadidae; genus Lepas; species Lepas anatifera. Next base: position 705,622 of record JAOTON010000383.1, read on the forward strand.
GCTGCATTAGACTCGCCTTATCTTTGCGGTTCTAATGATATGAATTTTATATAATTTGACCTTTACCTGACCTGAGGTCGGGTACAATAGATACCCGATGTGCCCTCCCGGAATTACGCAGCTGAATCTGCCAGTGTCAAAAGTCAACACTGTTGGACATCTAGTGAGCGTTTTTGAAGCTGGGGAGATGACCAGTCACGCACACGATTTCTCACTCTGCGGGATTTAAAGTCCCTCAGCGCAACTAAAACATCTGCTGGCATTCAGCAGGATTTCACGCAATGAGGTAGTTTTAAGCATCTTACGAGCTAAAGACAGCAGGCTAAGCGCACCATAGGCATATTTTTTCGAGTAATGCATGATGCGGCGTGTAAAATGCCACGCCAAAATTAAACCACTTCAAGTGACCACCAAGACGGCCGCAAAACTAGCCTGATTTCAGCTTAAAAGGGCGGCTGCCAGAAATAAATAATGGTGAACATGTACTCAAAATGTTTTAGTCTCACAATCTGGTAAGAAAAAGGTGCCGCTATCTATTACACCATCCGAATGATTTGGCTGAATTCCCGCAGAGAAGCAAATGGGGACACCAAATACCGCTTCAGGCCCATGTTAAAAGGAGTCTGCAATGTCTCACAGGAATCCAATCGGCGGGTAGTTCGGCTAACATAACATAATAAAACGGGATCTTTCTAAATAACGATGAACTGTTTCTTATAACATGCTAGCTGGATATACCCGAAATTTTGCCATTTTCTCATCATGATGATCTTTCCCCAAAAATTGACCGTTTTCCCTATGACGGGGCGTCCTCAGCGCCGCTGCGCGTCGTCCCCGCTACTGCCGCAAATGGCACACCATGATTGCCACCTTTATGCAATTTTTCAACTTTATAAGATGAGAAAAGCATCAATTCAACTAGATGAAAGATAAAAAAATGTTGCACACACACAGCACAGTTCTCACAAAGTTTCATTCTTTGGAAACCACATTTTCAGATGTAATTCTTATTCCTTCACTTGACTATAAAGCAACCCAGTGCCACAACCAAAATACAACCAAAAATGGTGGGTACTGGGTCAAAATCAATTTGAATTGAAGAAAAAACGTTTCTTGCATATAGGTACTGGAAGGCATTGAAACAAAAGCTTGATTAAAAAGAAAATTCTGGAATTGGTGATTGAAAATGGCCGTCCCGTTCTGTAAAACCCTGGCCGTCCCTACCAACCCCACTGTTTCAATTGCCTTCTCTCTGAAAACATACTAAACAGTATTTTAAATTACGTCTGTGCGTTATGTCGTGAATAAAACGTCAATGGCTTCAATTTCTTCAACCACACATTCAACTATTACCGCACCACGCTTGGTTGTCGTAGCCAACAACAATAAGAAAAGAAGAATAATAAAGATAAAAAAGAAGTGTGCGCCATTCCTGTCTTTGAAGAAAAATTCAACCAAGTAGAAGCTCAAGCTTTAGTAGCCTCAAGGCGAAAAAGTATCTAAAATCACGTGATAATTCAAAAAACGATATGATTATTCTCTTACTAAATGTGGCAATGTACTCTTTGTCTTTAGTGTGCCGTCTGCGGCTGCTGTAATATTTTTTGCCTATTACAAGCAAATATTGGTATTGGCAGTGATAATTTACAACTCTGATTTGCCTGAAATAATAGAAAGTCGTTTTGACACGAATCAAAGAAGACAGTTTTTGCTACTAGCTTTGCTTTCTCACAGACCTATGCTTGGCCTCCATATTTGGAAATTCAGACATGGACATTAGCCCTATTGTTTGTGTGTGTTGAGTGGGCAAGGAAGGAAGGAAGGAAGGTGGTAGTTTACCTAATTATTGTTTTTGGAGAACTGCCTAGGTGTGTAAAACATTAATTGTCCGTTTCTTCATCAACTTTAGTTCCTTTATCCAGTGTATCAACTCGCATGATTCTTCATAAACAGCCAAAAGCAATCCTTAAAGGGAATGTGGCACCTTGGTAGAATCCTGGAATTTAGTGTAATTAGGCGTACTTTTAGTAAAAAATAATGAAACCACTCATGATTGCCCTCAAAAATGTACAATAAGCTCAATATTTGGTTTTTAAAAATCCTCCTCTAGAAAAAGAAATAAATATCAGACTGTGGATGATGTCACGATCTGGCAACCACTACCATACTTGAAACGCTTCAAGGGCTTCGATTGGCTGATGCTCATCGTGACGTCAGCATATGTCGTCACACCAGTAGCTCACAACAATGGCCGCCGGCGACGGGGGGCTGAGGGGGGCTGGTGTCAGGTAGGTTTTAGCTTTTTTCGACGGAAATATCGAGTTCCAAGACAAATGAAATATGGAGTACCGGGTTTTCCGACCTGCTTTACAACTTGGCTATCTCAGTTAAAATCACGTTGTGAAGGTGCCACATTCCCTTTAAGCCACATAGCTACTGCAAAAGTGATATGTTAAATTGCTCCTGTGCTTTGGTGATTTGATCTTAAGGCTCTTGAAGGTATTTGTGTCCTGACCTTCCCTGATAAAACTTAGGTATGTTTATTGATTGAATGTTTATGGATGGACAGAAGGGAGGTGTGATACAGCTTAAATTTGGATCGAAGTAAAGTTTCTTACCTTTTAAAGGGTTTAACATGCAAATGTTTCCTCAGAGAGCATTGTCATAATTGTGGCCCATTTTTCATGATAGTAGGTACGGATTTCCTGAAGTTATAGTTCATACTTTATGTTGATTGGTTTATGTAATGATGATATGAATTTGCTTAATATGTTTGGCTCTAAATCCACAAGAAATTAGTATGTTTAAAAGCCAATAAGTGGGAAAAAGGCTGCCGGGACCAGGCCGGGACCACATCTTTCTCGCCGGGACTAGGCCGGGACCAAGAAATGTTGGTCGGGACCGGGACCGGGACCGGTACCAGCTTTTTTCAAAAAGTCCCACCTCTAGTCTAAAGGTAGGAGAACGCGCAAACACTACAAGGGCGTGCGAGCTGCCCTCTAGTGCTAAGAATATGAACCAACAAATCGACTTGCCTGCCACCTGGCGCTAAGACTGGCGTTACACCGATGACGTCACTGTTCATGACGTCGATTATGACGCGTCTAAGCCTAAGAATACTCTTAGATGCCGATCAGGCCCCTGGATTGACTTGATTGGCCCATTTTAACCGTCTGCGCCATAAGCTTTGTTCGACTAACTGTATTTGGTAAATGCGGTGAATTATTCGAACCTTATTCGATCCTGGGGTCGAAAAAGTTCAGGCCCTCGTCTATCTCTCAGTATGGGCTGGTGACACGAATGGTGATAAAGTGTCATTGTCACCATTGCCCCCAGGCTATGTCACCGGCCGTATTCACTTCTCCTTCTGTGGTCGAACACATCACTGCTATAATCAGCTGAGCGGCTCGGCCTTCACTGCACTGCGCCAGCCGCCGCATTAGGCGCTGTAAATATTGATTTATAGATTAGGCGCTGTAAAAATATAGAGACCGGAAATGCAGGGAAGAGGGAGGAAAATATCGGTTGCTATCTTTCTTCCGCATGTGGTGGCAAGGTGGCGAGTGTATAGGTGTTGATCAGTCAGGTATTTTGGTACTAAGTATGATATAGAAATACTGCTTAAACCTAATATAAGTTCTGCAGTGAAGGCAGACTTTTTTGCCGCTGTGCTTACTGGTATGCCGAGTCGGGGACTCAATTGGGGCACTTGTAACTGGGTACTTAGGTACCTATCTCTCTAAGCCCGTGCGTGGAAATCCTTGGGGGCCAGACCCCTCATTGGCGGAACCAGGAGCAACTTTTTGAGGAACGAAATCAATGTTTGGAGGGGGCTCCATCAAGAAATCCCGAAAATATAGTATTTTAAAGGGGCCTTAATTGGGATGTTTCGGTGGGCAAAAGACACTATTTTAGGCTTTGGCGGGGGCAACAGCCTCCTTGGCCCCCTTGGATCAACCCTCAGACCCCCTGAATTTGGGTCTCCCATAAACTTTATACCTATAGGGCTTTGCAGTGCTGTGCCAGCATCAACTTACAGAACTCTCCAGGCCTGCCTCATGCAGTGCCTATTTGAAGCAAAAAATATTTTTTGTTTCATCTGTGGAGTGTGTTGGGCATCATATCTAGATTTGATAACTGCAAAACATCCCACTTTTAGTCTGCAAAAAGTTGTGGATTGCCACAATGACAAGAATAAGAACTTGTAGTTTGTGTTGTTTAGGAGGTAATTTTTGGGGTTGGCTTTGACTAGTAGGGATGGGGGTTAAGACCAGTATGTGGCAGTCTATGGGAGAAGAACACTAGGTAAGCAGATTGTGTCAGGTTTCAAAATCTTATTAGGGTAGTTGTTGGGCATAGTGAGCAGTTTTAGTACCTGCTTAGCTCATGCCTATGTGATAAATCATGTGAAGCATTGATGCTCATATATGGATTCAGACCTACCATCTTGAGATAGTTTTTTTCTGTCAGTGGGGCACCACTAGCACACTCTGGGTGGTGAGCGCCACCACGAACTCATGCAAGCATCACGAACATAAAATCATTTAAATGTGACAATAATGATTTTTGAGGTATTTCCATGGTAAAGGTATGTACATGGAAATATTTGTGCCATGAGTGTAAAATTTCAGCAGTCTTAAAGGGAGATACGCGAAAAAATTATTATTGTGGTTTCTTGCTATTTGAAAAATCCTGATAACGAAACTATCAATTATTTTTGTATCTTCGGCAAACTTTTGGGAAGCCACTCACTTATTATCGAAAAAGGTTAACAGTTTCAATAAAATGCCCATCACTTACCCATGCCCATACCCATCACTTATTTTTCGAAAACTATTTAAAGTTGAAAAGTAATGTTTTTTTATAATACAAATGTCTGTTCTCCTGTATTTGTATTTGAATTAATTTTAAAAAGCTTTTAAAAATTACAAAATGAATTAGTTAGCCCTAGAAACGGAAAAACATAATTACTCAAGTCTTAAGCGGTTTCGTACCGCGGGTCTTGAGTCATTTTCTGCTTCAGCCCCAGGATGACGAAACTTTTGCGTCAGATAGGTCACGTGACCCCGGTTTGAGAATTCCGAGGCTTCTGATTGGTTAATTGTGATTTCTTTTAAGCCATATATTTCTGTTTCAAAAGAGTTTTGGAATGTTGTTTTTCTAAAGTATTTTTTCTGTAGAAGTCCAAAGTTCTACATTACTATTTAGGATAGATATGACCTAATTCTTAGAGAAATTGATAGCCTTAGCCGTGTGTACGTCATATACATCGATATGAGGTGTACCGGTAAAGTCGTCTAGAAATGTTGACTTTGAGAGCGATTTTAAGGCATTTGCAGGCCGAATTCGCAAAAATGAGAATGGGACTTCTGAAACAACTTTTTGTAACCTTTTCATATAGCCAATAAAATTTTTTCGCGTATCTCCCTTTAAGAAGCCTGCCAATTTTTTTTCAGATTGGGGTCAGCAAAAGAAACTGCAGGGCACAAACATAATTGGGGGGGGGGCAGAACTTGTAGTGCTGGGGCAAGCAGGGATGAACCATCAGATGTATATTTTAACATGGTGGATAGGTGAAGTATCAGTGGCGGCGCTTGAACATTATGACAGCCTAGGCACGATTGGTTTAGAGTTGGGGACGTCGCCCAGGATTTTTACCTGATAGTGGACAGAGGCGGATTCAGCAGGTCGCCTGGAGCGGGGGCAGGCTCAAGTCGATGAGCAAAAAACTTATGTTAAAATGTTTAATATAATTATATATATATATATATATATATATATATATATATATATGTGTGTGTGTGCATCAGAAAACATATGTCGGGGATTGTGGAAACGTTTATGCAGCAGTATATGAAGGTGCAAGACAATATTCAAGGATAGGTAGTAAGCCGGGAAGGACAAGGTACTCACGAGAGCTTCCCATTACAAGGACGGCTTCGGCACTTCATTTTTTATGACATCCAATTTCTCGCTGTACGATCGAACGGATATTTTAAATTTCATCCACCAGATTTTGGGCCATGACTCACGATCTTCGTTAGGGTTTCCCACATGAAATATTTTGCCAATAATTGCCAAACAACTGTACCGCACTAGAGAAGGCTAGAAATCCGCGAATACAAGAAAGTCAATAAATGAATCCGCTGTAATCAAGGTCCTAAGACGCGGCATCGCACGTGCTAGCACTTCAGGAAAGCCTAGGTTGCTGATTTTACGAGCCAGTACTCACGTCCGAATGAATGAGGTATTAGAGATGTCAATCAAAAAGCACACGTTAGGTTTGCCACGGTCTTAGGCAGATTCAGCGCAGCCCCCCTCCAACAGCAAGCGCAGACTACCGGATGTGACGTCACACCTGGTAGAATATAACATGGGAAAATTAAATTATTAGATATTCCAATTTTTACAAAAAGGGGCCCAGAATCGTAAATAACATGCTTAGTTATTATTTTATTTATTTATTATTTGACTTACACGGCATCTCCACTATTCATGTGGCTATTCTGAAGCCGGTCGTAATGAAGATGAGGGACATAAATGACAACTTAAGCAAAAACACACTGTAGGATAAGGATAAGGATAAGGATATTGCATTTGGGATAAACTTGATTACCATGTATTCTCACAAATTTGTGAGCAGGAAGCGCCATTAGCAGCAGTTTAACACACGGCTCAATGGTGAAGGAATTCCTCCACGCCCATGTGACGTCACTCTGGCGTGGAGGAATCCCCCTTGAACGTACCTTTAAGTAAAGGTATCTTGGATTCAGCGGATTCGCGAAGTGCCTGATATCACATTTGTTGATGGTAAAAGCTGCGAGCTAGGATTGTCAGAGATGCAAATTATTAGCTCTTTGACCCAGTGATCCGAAAAACGAATATTCTTTGCCACTTAAACATGGAGTTAAGTTACATTTCTTCCACATAAAATACATACTGACTTCGTCATTTAGAAGTGGCTAGGCAGTGCCTAATGTGCCTCTATGGAAGCGCCGCCACTGTGAAGTATGTTGGTGGTTCTGGGCATTTGAGGACACAATATGTGATTTTTGTGGATTTTAATTTGCAGGTAAACAGCAAATGTGTATTACTCCATATAGGAAAAGAAGGAAGGAGTGCCACTGCTTCAGTTTTAAAAAGCATTTGCCTCTTCAATGTCCCTTGGATAGATAATGCTAGTGAATAAAAATGATAGAAGTCTGGTTTGAAGAAGTGTTTTAGGAGATTAAGCAATGATTAGCGTGATGTGCTTTTCTCTAGCAATGATGCAAAATGTTTCACAAATGTGAATAAAATATTGAATAAAATGTTTAAAGCCAACATAATGGTAACTGCTGCAAGTTTTGCTGTGTTTAATGATCAACACCCTGCAAAACGTATCTTGATATTAGTATTTATATTATTTTAAGCATTTAGAAAGAGAAAATTGATCTTTGCTGGCCAAGGGTGGGGACCTAAATATGTTTGACAAATCAAAGAGCTGCCATAACAAGATTTTATCTAGACAAGCCATGTTCTTTCTACCTGTGTCATACACAGACATGATTGCATGGAACTGTAGTGCATTCATCAGATCATAAGTTTAAACAGAGTCAGTGTAACTGGCTGATAAATTACCAAAAATATTTTCATTCAGCATGACTTTACAATCATGCAACAAATCCTCTTAATGTGGCTCCTGCCTTGTCTGCGAAACATTGTAGGTGTTATTAGTTTTTGCTGAAGCAGGTGTATAGGTTTGGAATGGGCTTTAGGCATTTGGGACTGTGAGAGAGGGGATTGGGGAAGTCACTTAAACTTTATCAAATACAGACAAATTCTTATGACAACATTAAGAAAGTTTTCTAGATAGAAATATGAAGGGAATATTCATGATTGGATTGAAAGTAAGCTCACCCACATATCTGGCTCAATTGAGGTGTACCTATTGTGCAGGATGCAAAACTGTATACATGTTTTTGCATATTTTTTGCACTCTTAAACTCTTGCACATTTTGGGAATGGTCAGGTACAATGTTATCCTTCAATGTGCTATCACACAATCTTTCACATGTAGAACTATTATTTTAGCGAAAAATTGTGTTTAGCCTGGTGCCTATTATGCTGGTCCTCATTTGGCACTCTTTGTACGCTGAGATGTTTTGGGACTTCTTGCTCTATTTTTTATGCCACCGCTATTTTAAAACTGACTTTAAAAGCTCTTAAAGTATGGAGTAAGTTTTGAGAGAAGAGGTTACAAAATTGTCAATTCAGTTACATAATCCCTTTCCTCTGCGATGCCGAAAACCAGAGAACATGGTTGCTTGGGGCCTGCTTTGGTTTGATACAGGTGAGGCTGGGGCAATGGCGTAGCCTAGGGGTCCGTGGACTCCTCTTGGGCTTACTGTTCACTGTAAAGCAGGAATATGGGTGTTGGTGCTCCCCCCCAGCTTGGTCTCGGGGACCCCGATAATCAGTCTTGTAGGGCCCCAGAGAATTGCTCTCGGGGAACTCTGAACATCTGTCTTTTGGGTTCCCGAACATTCTTGGGGCTCCGAGCAGCCTTCTCGGGCCCCCCGATCTTTTGGCCCCCGGGAATCAGTCTCGGGAGCCCCTAAACATCGGTCTCGAGCATCACTCCCGGGGGCCAGGGACATTGGTCTTGAGGGCCCCGAATATCGGTACTGGGAGCTCCCGAATATCACCCTTGGGGACCTGAGATCACTGCTCGGGACCAAGATCGGATGGTCCCGGAAAAAAGTGCTCGGGTAGATGTGCCTGTGTTGAGAATATGATGCTCGCTGACGTGGATTTCCTGAGATTGATAAAGGTATACATTTTAGGGACATAGAACAGCGGTCTTGGAGCCCCCGAGCATTGCTCTTGACTCGGAGACCGTGATCATCGGTCTCCTGGACACCCCCCACACTCAACATCATTCTCGGAGGCTCCCGAGCATCACTGTGTCCCTCTGAGCTTGGTCTTGGAATCCCTCGAGAATCCGTCTCGGGGTCCCCGAATATCGGTTCCGAGCATCGCTCTGGGGGAGGGGTGAGACCAGGTTTTGGGGGTCCCGGAGCGATTCTCGGGGCAGCGAGGCAGATGTTCGGGGCCCCCAAAGCGATGCTCGTGGAGTCCGAGACCGTTGTTCGGGGGCCTCCGAGACTGATTCCCGGGGTCCCCGGAGGTCAAGTTTGGGGGCCCCGAGACCAATGCCTATGCTTTCAGGAACAAGGTCAGCTCAAAGCAAGTGAAGTGCTCGTTCAGTGAGCAAGGTCAGTTCGACCATCGCGCTCAGAAGCCATCGTGAATCGGTCTCATGGACCCCTGAACCCGAGCAATGCTCTCGTTGTTTCTCCCAAAACTGCTGTGCGAGAGCAAGCTGGGGGGGGGGTCTGAGAGATGTTTATGAACATCAAGTGTGCGAACTTGTTTGTTTTATAATGTCGTGACTGTATGACCTTTAAAATATCACAATCATATTATTGCGTGATAATATCTTTCTTAACGGCAAATATTCAGCGGTAACACTTAACTGCTACCCTCTCGCTGCGAGTTTCTTTATCTATAATTTTCTAAGATTAATCACTGAAGTGACATTTGAATATTTCGCTGCTCAGCAGGCACAAGTGTGTGTGGTGAGTGGTGAGAGCCGCCAACTGCGAACTCTGAAGATAATTCTCTACCAGCAAGTCCTTTCTCATCTGATCCCGTCCGTCCGAGCGGTGAGCTTTTCTCCTTCCTTCCTTCCATGACATATTCGTAAGATATCCAGATATCACAATTCTTTTTTAAATATTAATAAAGTGCGCCTTTTCTAATCCTTAAAAGAAAAATCCTGGGTGAAGTTCACTGTGCTTATTGGAAGAAATATTTCCTCATTAACAGGTGGGTATGGAGGGAGGCATTAAGCTATAAAGGGTCCATTCTGAAGGTTAGGCTCCAAGCCGAATCCTGGTCGCGCCACCTGCCTCCGCCATGAGGGGTCCGTCGGAGTTGGCTGCGGGCATGCTGGGATCGTGCGAGCCACAGCGCGCAGCTCCCTATCGATGATGTCGACAGTGGCCGCGGGGAGCCATGCTGCAGCTGCGAACTCTGTCACTTCGCGGTTGTAGCCATTAGCCACTGTCCGCAGCTTTAGCTTCCGCTTACCCTAGGATCTTCCGGTCAGCTGTGTAGCTGAGTTACCCCTGGCTTGACTTTCGTGCATGAACGATAAAATGCAATTTATCCTGTGTGGTCCTGATTGCCAGGGGCGTATCCAAAGGGGGAGCGATCGGCCCCACCCCCTTGGGCTGACCTTAAGCACTGGAAAGAAACGCCTCCCGCCGCAGCCGCTGGGCCACCGCAGGGGGAGCCCTGTGGCTTTAGCTAGGCCCCGCAGGCTTCCAAATCAGGGGGAAATAAAATTTGATTAACGCCGAGAAACCACAGCGTAAGATTTGGACGCTCCGGCCATATGGGTAAATTTACCACTCCAGAATACATACGTAAAGATGCGTACAGAACAGAGCGGTGGCATCGTCATCAAAACACACAGGGCGAACCAGTCGAAGCCCTCTACGTTTCCTCTAGACTTTTGGGTATAAAGTGTGCAAAAATTCGTAACGTAAGATGGGACTACTTTGAAATCGTGGAAAACTTCCAACAGTGTTAAGGATTGATAAAAATGTTCTTTGATTCGAATTTTTTTCCGTGGAAAGCGTTGCAGAATTATCCAGAAAAAAATAGAAAATCTAGAAGGGAAGCGTATTTACTTGGTATTTACGAAAATGCACAAAAAATCCATGGATTTCTAACGCTGCATAAATGTTCTATGGCGCACGGTGGAAAATTGATAATTGTCTGAAAGCCAACTGCGTAAGAATCCTCACTAGGGTGTTTCATTGTTCCAAAATGCAATATTTCGACGCATATCGATGTTCCCCTCAAACCTCATCTGCTTACAAGCTTCTGTGCGAAATTTCCATGTATTTCGATGATATTTAGAGGTCGCGCACTTTTGCAGCTTTTTTATCAAATCTATTCAAATGTACACATAAGCGTAGGAACGTCCAGAATATTCGGGAGGCCAAGGTGCATTTGGAAGTCATTTCTTTCCAGTCAGCGCCATAGGGTTAAGGGTTAAGAATCAAGAATATTGGGCGGGGGGCTATGACCCCTGCCTCTCCCTGTTCCTACGCCTATGAATGTACACATTTCCACACTGATACTGGCGCTGGTTTTCTTTTGCTTGGTTTTCTATTTCACATCTGAAATATTCTTCAAATTAAGTAAAACCTTTATTACTGCACAATGACTAGCCAGAGTATAAAACCCGACCGATTTCGGGAGCATCCCGCCCCGTTTTCAAGGGAGATGAAGATAACACTATGACATGAACTAACTAAGCGAAAACACGAAGACAGGGTAGGTACACTTTGAAAGAACAATCTTAGCTATGAACATGACGAATCATTTTAGAATTATTAGCTCTAAACACGTGTTATTTTTCAATTCAATCTATTGTTTGGCTGGCGTTTTAAGAGGTCCAAAAATCCAGAGAAGATGGTAACTTTGCCGATATTTCTATTCATTTTTGGTTCCGTGGTGGTTTGGATGTAAATTGCCTCTGTTATTTCCCGCTGTTTTTGTCTTGAGTCCAAAGTTAAAGTCGTTATGGCGTCCCATTTGATATAATGATCCTTCTTGAATGATTGTTCCTCTGTGGCCTCCGCTGCTCTCTCGTCAATTGACCCTCGGATTACTTTTTGTCGAGATTTTCGGTGTTCGTCTTGTCGGACTTCCATCATCCTTTTGCTTTCTCAAATGTATATTTTTGGACAGTCATTACATTCCATCTTGTATACTGGGCCTGGTTTTTCCGGTTGGCTATCCTGTCCTTTGGTTTGACCAGTAATTGTTTGATCGTTTGATGTGGCTTAAAATATGTTCTTACGTTAAATTTAGAACATATGCGTCGAATCTGTTGCGATACTCCTACATATGGGAAGGATCATTATATCAAATGGGACGCCATAACGACTTTAACTTTCGACTCAAGACAAAAACAGCGGGAAAGGGAGATCGCCCTCATCAAGAGATTCAACGGATTCGTCAAGGACGAGAAGCAGAAGCAGTACCTGCTCCAGGTGGTGGAACTCCATCGGAGGGCTCTACCCAAGCGCACCAAGAATGCGCCTCTTTCAAGTGTAATGGTTTTTGGTGATAAAAGTGCGCGACCTCTAAATGTCCTTTTATTTTGCTTTTAAGGGTGTCAATCGATTCAGTTTTACGTATAGAGCTGGGGGAAAATCGATATGACTTCGTTCCAAACAAACAAAATTTTACTATAGTGGGCTGAAACACCCTAATCCTCACCCAAGTATTATTTTGCCCCTGTTCCAAATGTCACCCGAATTCAGGTCTAGGGGCCCATTTTAATGTATTTCGGGGCCTCTAAAATCTACCTCAGGGCTCCGAATGGTTGTGGATTTGGATCTCCGAGGGCTGCTGTCGCAACCCCCCCCCTAATGCTGGTTTCCGGATCCCCAGCTTTTGGCCTCGGAAGCTCCCCGAGTGTTTCCTTTTTTACTTTTTGACTCCTGGCCTTTGCCAACATCAGAAGCTACTGCCCAATTCCCCGCATAGGCGGAAAAATTCCGGGAATTGATGACTGTTTCTCCATGTACCACCGTTCCACACAAGGCAGTTGGCAGTCATTGCCAGGACAAGGCTACGGTTAAGCGTGAGAGCCAACTCTGCGCCCAGCGGGTCCCGGGATTTGAACCCGAGACCCTTATCTCAGAAGGCAGGCGCGTTACCCCTGAGCTACACTGGTCTCTACACTGGGCCCCTGAAAAGCTTCTGGGGCTCCTTCGGTTCACTCGGAACCTCTGAGGCTGCGACCGGGGTCCTCACAATTATCCCAGGCCCACTGCTGCCGAAGTCGGGCCCCTATTCTCAGCAGTTGCAGATAATTTCCCTGTTTTCCATTCGGGCTCCCTGTAGTAGAAGTCGGGCCCCCAGCGGTTGAGCTGGGCCTCCTGTGGCTATCCGGGCAGCCTGACATGCTTCCGGGCGCCCTTTAGTCCAATTGGAACATCTGAGTCTGCGACCGGGCTCCTCCGAATTACCCCCAGCCCACTGCTGCCGAAGCCGGGCCCTATTCTCCGCAGATAATTCCCCTGTTATCTACCCGTGCCCTCAGTGGGCCCAGCCGGGCCCTTTGCGGTTCACCCGGACCTCCTGTGACTATCCGACCCCCTGAAGTGCTTCTGGACCCCTGTGGTCCACTTGCGACCTATGTGTTTGCGACCAGGTCCCTCACGATAATCTCAGACATGTTGTGGCCGAAGCCAGTCCCCTACTTCTAACATTCATGCTCCCTCCCCCATGGTATGCCTAGGCCTGACTACAGTCGGCCTCTGCCTTGCTTGCGTTACCCCTTTGGTATCGGCCCTCTGTGGCTGCAACCTCCGTCTTTGCTTGGGAGCAATAGGTAACTCTTTATTCAAACAGGCCACAGAATATTTGATGCGATTCGAGATGGTCCTGATCACTGATCCTAGCGGACATTCGGTCAATCTCTGTATTTGTGGAGATCCAATCCAATATTGAGCGGACCTCAGCGAATTTAGCGCCGGTGCATAGCTTTGTGACCCCCCAGAGTTTTTGAAGTTGTCTGCCTCCCAAAACGGAGGTTAAGTTTGTTTTGCTCTTCGAAATATGTAGATGTATATATATATGTTTTTAATGAAAATATATTCCTTGCACGGTCCAGCCCCCAAAACTATTCCTGACCCCCTGTCAAGGCCCCCTTTGGTAATTCCTGGATCCGTCCCTGCTGATTGGTCACATATACTTCCTTCGGCTTCAAACGTTAGATAAATATATCAGAACTTTTAGCTCTGGCTTATATTGGGAGCATAATACACAAAACAATGAAAAACGGTGTAATAACTCAAAGAAATAGGGGTTTTGGTAGCATTTTTTAATTTGGTGACACATTCGTGATGTGGAATTTCAAACGGTGACACGCCAGCAACTTTTTTTACCCCTGTTGACCTAATTAAGCTAGAGCGTTGAATCAAACACCATCGATCGTGTATGTCTCATCACTAGCTTTCATTTGATATACGGCAAAGTCACTTTCTGACCTTTGATGACCTCAGGTCATATGAGGTCACGAGGTGACCTCTGGAGGTCAAACCACTGGCGGGAGGTCATTACGTTCCACATAGCGGGAAAAGGTATGTCATTTTTCTATCTAATGTAGTTTACCAGATCTCAATAGCTCTAATGGCATAAGAGCTGTGCCCAGTTTTCTTAAGCTTTGCATATTTGAATGAAAATAGCCTATCGTGACCTAACTTGACCTCTGGAGGTCAAACCATTGACCTGAGCGCTTAAAAATGTGAAGTAATTTCTTACTGAATTTACGCGAGCTTTCGAATGCACTTTGCAGATTTGCGCTAACCCCCATATTTTCGGAGTTAGAGAGGGGCCATCGATGGCCCCCGGTGGGGCGAAGGTTGCGCCGGACCCCCGGTGGGGCGCGGGTTAAGTGTCTTTTCACCATCCAACATAGAACAAAGCAGTATGTGCTTCCCTCTTCTGGTATATTACTTGGTTTTACTTCGGCAGCACTCTCATTAGTTCACACTCTATAATTCGTCGGACGATTAAGGTTTAGTTTTATGTACCAACGCAGGGTCCTGAAATTGTTTTTTCGCAAGGTGGAGAGTGAGGCCAAAATCCCAAAAAGAGGCCAAAATCCCCCGCTTTTTTAACATGCCTCATTTTTTTGTTTAGTATTTCCAGGCTTACAAGTCCCAACACAGGCTTTTGTCCTGGACATGTTTATTGCTTCTTACCTAACTAATACTTTTTCAGGATAATACTTTGATTTAGGACTGTATCTATATGCCTTCCGATTCAATTTAGGGGCCCCACGCCAGGGACGCTTCAGCAGGAGCTGTGACATGTTTTGGTTTGAAGGAACGAGCTCATGTTTTTATTATTCAGGAGTGTATGCTTTATGAGTGATCTTTACTGTCAATATATGTGTATGGTGTGAAATATAAGCAGCAACTACCACCAGCTTTTTTTGTTTTGACTGACAGTAGATGAAAATATCTGCTGTAAAATGGAAGTGAAGAATCATCATTCTGCTACCTCCTAGCGGAGTGAAAACATGTTGATGCTCCGCAATTGTAGGTACCTCATATATAGATAGGATCTTATAACCCTGAATCTCTAACCCGTTAACATAGAACTAGGAAGCTAGATAATTTCTAATATTTATATATAGAATACGTTATTTGGTCCTGATGCCATCGTAAATAACCAACCAGATAAAATCCCTCTTCCCCTTATTTTGATATTCTCCAACTTTCACCTATCCAGGCACCACACAGGCTATCATTATTTAATGCAGGACGTGGGTTTTAAACACTCAACTGCTGCCAGGATTATTTTGCTTCAATATGTGAAAACCACCAGCCTATATCAATATTTGTATGCACAATCAGTTCCGATCAAGAAAATAGCAAGCATACCCAGCCTTAAAAATCATGAGTCGCGAAAGGTACAGTCTGATCCTTCCTCCGAGCAGTGGAAAACTTTTGCAAGGTATTATGACCTCACCCAGTACTGTACTGAGTAGGTAGGTACCCACCTATCTCCTGTAGATATTTAAGATGGGAGAAATGGTTCGATTAATCATGAATTTCCTGAAAGGTAAGCTGCAGTATCACGGATAAAAAATGAACCCTCATCCACAATATCCCTTCCAACAGCAAACTCAAATTCCTTCCACGCACTCACTCAATTTCCAGTCTTCTTTCCAATAACCATACTGACCTCAAAATTCTGTATTCTCCGCCTTGGTGATATTCCCGCCCCAAGACTGGGCTCGCCAAGGTTACCGAAGTAACTAAAAAACTCACCGCCTGCACTTGCGCACCATTCATGACACCCGAGATCATTTCGGCTCCCCAAATACGACAAAGTGACGTCATTGTTCTGAAATAACGAAATCCAGCTGAGGCCTTTTCACCGAGGCCAATTCGGTACTTGGATGTCTTTGGAATCCTATTTCTCCTTAATGAACGCACGGTTGAGAGCAATCGAACGCTAGAAATGTTGCTAAAGCATGTTTCAACTTCAAAAAACTAACAAAAACAAAAATAAATCTATTTGACGAAATATATTGAAAGGTGGAATCGGCCTCACTTAAAGTGGAGATTTTGACCAAAATCACGATGTAATTCCGAGCGTTTGAAAATTTCAAAGAAGCTCCTACACCACATAGTAAAAATACCTAGAAGCTGCTTATATATTTTTCTTGAAGGAAAAATATATTTCTTTTCAACTCTTTTCAGTAAAATAATACATATCCTAATTTATTCATCAATGTCACCAACATTAAAAAATAGCCCAAAAATCAGGGTTGGCTTTGACAGCCTCTCTTAAAATTATAAAATTACTTTCACATTATTGGAGGTCTTGATAGGAATCTACGTTTCTTTTCAATCCTTTCAAATGCGACTTGTATCCTATTCTAATGCGAATAATTTCCGAAAATTAAAAGTGGACGAAAACGAATGCGCCTCGATCCAATCGGCCTCACTGAGCAATTACCCACGCGAAGTCTTTCCTTCGCCTGAAAATCTGGTAGCAGCCAATCCCAAACCAGCTTAGGCAAAAGTATGCGCCATCTTTTGTATTTGAACGGCCCAGAAACTTCTGGGACATGACAAAGTTTGTTATACCTCCAAAAACCTTTGTTGCCTCACTTTTCCCATTTCTTTCACCGTGTGTGGGAGTAGTATCGGCGTTTGAGATTGGCGAGAGGACGTAATCAGGCAAGATATTACATCAATGGCGGTTGGGGATTATACTAATATGGTTTGGGTATTCACTGTCGTAATCTAGATGCGTGTTTTACCGGTTTTCATGCCCGGGATTCCTCTGCCAAGTGAGGCCAAAACAAGTCCCTGGTGAGCCCAAAATAAATCTGAAAAAGATACGTTTTCCACTTAAAATTGTGAATTTCAGGACACTGTACCAACGTCTTTCTCCTCCTCAGTTACCCTCGGGCCGGGTCCTACTCCTTTTCACTTAGCAGAAACCCATTTCGCGACATTCTTGACTTCAGCGAACTCGGCCGCCGGCTAGCCAGTGCTGACTCTGCCGCTGTCTCGCCTGTACCAAAGAGTATTGGATGGTGGCGCAGATAATCAAGCTATTGTAGGGGCAAAATTTGGCTAGTAATACTTGAAAAATATTTTTGATACATCTGACTTATGATTTAAGCTCTATCATTCTCATGGATAAATTTCCGCAGGATTTGTCGCTATACAAGTGAACGCGCCTCCACCAATCAGTAGCCGCCATCCGCTGGATGCCAATTGCCCGCGGGGCACAGAAATTAGAAAGGTCACGCATGCTGGGCGCCGCTGGCGCTGAGACCAAGCCTAGGTGGGGAGGGGTCGCGTGGCAGAAAATAAAACGTACGCGTGTGGCGTTGAGAATGGTGCTCGTTCTGCCTGCTGAAGGACTGAGGGTAAATGTAGGAGACATTCTGTGCACATGGGTGGATGTATGTGTTAGGTGTTTGTGCAGTGTGCGGTGTCGGTATCACTGGGAAACATGCGTATGATATTATTATATGAGTTAGGTATGTGAATACGCTTGGCGGGTAAATTGCAGGTACCCATTTCGATTCCTTGGTCTCTTTTTGCATCACGGTAAATTGTGCAGCTTTTCATTTTTTCCATTGACAAACACTTATTGGCAATGTAACACACACGGTACATGTAACACTATGACTAGCTGAATTTTGATGTGCGTGCAACACTAGAAGTTTAAGCTAGTAAAATGGTTCTTTGAGGCGGAGGGATAAGTAGCTCTGACCGTTCAAACCAGGTGGGTCCGAGGCAAATCACAGGATGCACGAGGCAATTGCCCGAGTGGGTTTGTATATTTGAATGGCATTAACATCACTGTATTCCTTTAGCACGGGCTTCTCCCCTATCACATTCTTTCGATACCGCCGCCACCCGGCCTACAGGCAGCCAGAAGTCACTGTGCACTGCCATCTAACCATGATTGTCCGACTTTCAATTTTAGGCACAAAAAATAGTTTGTACGCTAGAATACTCTGTTGTGTATCTCCCGGATGACGTTGCGTTCCTATTTAGTGATTGTTTATATCGTCATTTGTTACATCGTTATTAGATTAAGACGTTCAGCACTCAGCTTTTGAATTATACATAATTTATCGGAACTGGGGCAGTGAGTGACCTCAGAAGTCATGTCAAGTATTGCAAATAGTGAATCTTAACAAAAGGCATATTTTATGCTATCTTCGTATTTCTAAGTTTAGAAATTTCATATTGACCGATACGTTAAAATTACCAAAATTAGTCGATGCATTGGGATTATTCATAGGATTAGCTATTAACGAAATAATAGCACTGCTTCTTTACAACTCCTTGGTCCATTCTCATTTAAACTATTGCTGTCTAGTTTCGGGGGTAAATTACGCATCTGAACCATTTAATTGTGTTACAGAAAAAAGCGGTAAGAATTATTGCAAATGCTTATTTACCACATAGTTCCGAACCAAACTTCGTAAAATTTAGGGTTTTGAAAATTAGTGATATAGCGAAATCCCGTTAGCGAACAGCCGTTATCGGATAGAAATTATCGTGCATTCACTACCCCCTGCCTAGGCCATAAATTGTGGAATACCATGTTCATTAACGAATTCCAAGTAATTGCAGAGGTGCCAACAACCATAGCAATAATAAAAATATCGTAAAAAAGAAACTGATTGATTCGTATGTTAACCAATAGACCAGATTCGTATATCTTCTTATTGCTGTGGTAACCAAACAAGGTATGTATGTACATGTAAATCATTCCGAGGAGAATTGCTTTCTTTAACATTTTGCTTCTCTTGTCGGTATATTGTTTGTGATAATAATTCTGTAAGACTAAAAGAACAAAATAGATTGTAAGAGCTAAGCTGTTTCATCTAAACCAAGCTGATAACACGTTATTAATAACGTATGTTAAACCTGTATGTGGTTCAGCCCCCAGGGTTAAGTTGCTCTGTGGTGTTTCCACGGTTTACGCACAAAATATCATGCTATCATGCTCTCATGTTAAGTCACCCTCACCTCATCATCAAAAATGTAAAAAGAGTTATCACCACCCGGTGTTGCCTGTACTGTGGTGTTCCCCAAAAATCATGCCCACATCTAGTCACTCTCACCTCACCATCATCTGAAAGGATTTCATTTCTCCTGGAGATTATCGTAAGTAAGTGTGGACGCGAATCTTCTCTTGCCGTCTCTCTTTTTGTCGACATGACATCTGGCAGGGCTATGTTAATGAGGAAATATATATATATATATATATATATATATATATATATATATATATATATTAGACCGGTCCAAAAAGAAATGAAAAATAAAAAACGTTGCTCCTCATAGTTGCTTTTGTTCCTTGCCTAGTGAGTAATAAATCCATAAAAAGTCAGGTCAATATGTCTATGGCAAGTGCCCACGCCTTGATCTTCCCATTTTCCATTAGTGGCCCCATTGCCTTGCAAGGGAAGGTCAAGTTATTTTTACTATTTGACCTAGCAATGTCATATTATATATCACTCGATTTGCAATGATGAGAGGAATCTAATGAGCCCAAAGATTTTCCCTGAGTCTTCTCTGAGAGAATCTATAGGGGAAAAGCTAAACTTCTCCACTGTTAGCATATGTGAAAGTATTTGACCTCTGGTTACTCAATATTGGCCTGACCTAAAAATGGTGGTTAAAAATCCTCTTAGTCCTAACAGGACAAAGAGGATGTAGGAACATTTTTAGGTCAGGTCAATATTGAGATCACCAGAGGTCAAATACTTTCACATATGCCAATAGTGGAGAAGTTTAGCTTTTCCCCTATAGATTCTCTCAGAGAAGACTCAGGGAAAATCTTTGGGCTTATTAGAGTCCTCTCATCATTGCAAATTGAGTGATATGTAATATGACCTTGCTAGGTCAAATAGTGAAAATAGCCTGACCTTCCTTGCAAGGCAATGGGGCCACTAATGGAAAATGGGAAGATCAAGGCGCGGGCACTTGCCATAGGCCTATTGACCTGACTTTTTTATGGATTTATTTCTGACTAGGCAAAGGACAAAAACAGCCATGAGGAGGAACGTTTCTTTATTTATTTTTTTTTGAACCGGTCTAATATATATAAGTTACAATGATGTTTAGGCGAATTTCAAAAACTAAATTTGTAAAACATTATATTGCACCACATAAACGCGTTTCGTATCAACTTCATCAGTATGTAGCACAATACAAGTATAAATCGAAACAGGAATATTCAAACATCAACCTGGAATTTCGGCAATCATGTCATGAGAACAATTATTCAGCAGTCCTTCAGCAAAAAAGTTTTCCGAATCTTAGCACAGAGGCCACAGTGTGCACACATTCATACCATAAAAACGCGCCCTCAGAATAAAATAGTACCATAATCCTACATATTTCAAAACAATTAACTGATGTAGGCTTGTAATGAATTTAGCTGTCGGAGTGCTTAAACGTATGGGTTTCATTAACTTAAGCACTTCGACAGCTAAATTCATTACAAGCGTACATCAGAGTTAATTGTTTTGAAATATTTAGGATTATGGTACTATTTTATTCTGAAGGCGCGTTTTTATGGTATGAATGTGTGCACACTGTGGCCTCTGTGCTAAGATTCGGAAAACTTTTGCTGAAGGACTGCTGAATAATTGTTCTCATGACATGATTGCCGAAATTCCAAGTTGATGTTTGAACATTCCTGTTTCGATTTATACTTGTATTGTGCTACATACTGATGAAGTTGATACGAAACGCGTTTATGTGGTGCAATACAATGTTTTTATAAATTTAGTTTTTGAAATTCGCCTAAACATTATCGTAACTTATATATATATATATATATTATATATATATATATATATATATATATATATATATATATATATATATATATATATATATGTATACATATACATATATATTTGGTAAAGCATGACATTCCTTTATTTGCCTCTGACGGTTGGTGAGCAACAGGTTTTTCCTCGCTTACTGGCCTGAGGGGGTTATAGAGTGAGGGTCTTGCATGCGTAATCATGCTTTCATATGTAGCCCTCTTCTCAGCATCTAAAATAAGTTCTAAAGACGTTATTGGTAACGTATATTAAACATGTCTGTGGCTCAGCACCCTAGGTCAGATGACTTTGTGGTGTTTACACGCTTGACACACAAAATATCATGCTCTCATCTTAAGTCACCCTCACCTCATCATCATAAAAAGTGTTTCCGCACCCGGTGGTAGTCCGCACTGTGGTGTTCCCACGTGGGACTCGCAAAAATCATGCTCACATCTTAAGTCACTCTCACCTCATCATCATCTGAAAACATTCAAAACACGTCATGTGACGGATATTAAACATGTCTGTGGCCCAGCACCGGGTGTGTATACACTCCGTGGTGTTGCCACGTGGGACAAACATTATAAAAAATACAGCACAGGGAAGTTTTGGTAGGAGGATGGGAGAGGACGCTAATGATCATTATGCAATTTTAGAAAAATTATTTCCAGCCATGGTAGTTTTTGAACAGCTAGGTTTTTGAATATAATCAAAATGTTCAAAGTTTCATTGTGAAATCTTGTTAGTACGGCACATGTCAGTGGAAACGATAGCTGAACGGTCTCGAATAGTGATGGGTTGTTGCTTGGACCTTAACCCATCACTGCCTAGGGGTCCGATCGGAACCCCTCAGTTTTTCGCAAATGATTCTGAGCCGATTCGGATGAGACCTGCGTCGCTTTGCAGGACTCTGGGGAGATCAATGAGACAACTTATGACCAAAAATTGGCATCAGGTAGGTCAGGTCAACGAGCTATGACGTCATTGCTAGACCCGTGCAAGGAAATTCCGTTCTTCTAAAATGAGGCTGCCAAAACCTGGGTGTAACTCGGCTTCTACCAGAGTTAGATAAAATTTCTAAACATTGTCTGAGAGCTCTTGAAAAATCTGCACGCTGTCATATATTTTGAGGTCAGATCGATACCAAGGTCGCTAGAGGTCACCAAAAGTCGCGGTCTGCGAAGTTGTTTGTGTCTCAAACTTTTGAACCAAACAATATACAGTCCTAAATTTGGTACCATTGATAAGCATGACTCAATGATTCAAATTATCTGTAACATGCCCGTGAAAGGTTATTATTTAAAGTTGACCTAAGTTCAAGGTCATAATGTGACCTTATAAGGTCGTGCCGCGTAGTATTTGAATCCGTAGAGCAAGACGAACACACTGATTATGTTTTATTCTAGGTCTCTGGTTCCAGATGTGTAAGAGATTTTCTAAATGGGTCTAAATGTGACCCATTTTGGCCCACTGTAACGCCACGGGTCAACGGATACGCTTCAAACTCGGATCCAGAGTAGAGGAAGGTAAGGCGCTTCCAGAGCCTTTTTAGTTTTTTTCTGTATCACCTCCAGTTTCCGAGATCGTAGGTCCCATCACACCCCAGGCGGTAGTGTGTATTAAGCCCAGGCGGTGCCGGGTTAATAATAATTGTTGGGGCTTATCGACGCACCAACTGCGAGTGTCATACGGCGTCACCAACTCTTTCCCTGTTGGAAGGGTTTCTCGGGAGCCAGCTTAGTCCTTGTTCAAGGAAGCCGCCGGGCCTTGAACCCGGTTCGGCTGAATGGTACGCTGACCAATAGCTACATAGCTACGCTGACCACTCCAGTACCGCCCCCCCCGGTGCCGGGTTAATGAGCAGTACCATATAAGAGCATTCATTTATATCCCTTTGAAAGTGCCCGGGCACCTTCACTGAAATATTAATTTTCTATAAATTTTGTTCAAGTCGTTCCTAGTACGGCTGCTGGAGTCGGAGTCTCACTAAAGTCATCAAGGGACTTGTCACGAAGACCCCAACCCCACCACCCGAACGAGCAACTCCCTCAATGGAGGGTCAATTTAGAAGCCAAAGTTTAACGTCCCACAAAGCACAGGGACGGCCGCCCCGCTCAGGTCACCCTCTCATCAGTCAGTTGCCAGCCGACCTGTACGTCGGGTAAACTATTAAGCGCCGGAGCGTCTCAGGGGAACCGATCCCAAGCCTGGACATGCACTGCCACTGCATGCTTCTGAGCAGCGGGCCGGAGCCCAACGCTCTACCAACTAAGCTACCGGGTA
Source organism: Lepas anatifera (assembly GCA_034440635.1). NCBI lineage: Eukaryota > Metazoa > Arthropoda > Thecostraca > Lepadidae > Lepas > Lepas anatifera. Next base: position 728,870 of record JAOTON010000383.1, read on the forward strand.
TTTAGTGTTAAAATACCCATTAAATTTTATTTGAAATCATTTAAAGAATTCAAAAGCACTATGTGATGGTAGAGTTGTGCGACTCGCGGGTCATAATTGGAGTTTAACTCAAATTCCGACTCATTCGACTCTGAGTTGAGTTGAGTTGAGTCGAAAAAATTGACAAGTGAGTTGAGTTGAGTTGAGTTGGCTTATAACACGTCAATGAGTTGAGTGTAGTTGAGTTGTGAAGACAGCGAGTCAAAGGAGTTGACGAAAAAAGTTGGCTCAACAGGTAAACATGATATCAAGTAAAAGTGTTTGAATTTGCCCACCTTTTGCAAACCTCCTTTAACCTTTAGATACCTTTTTCCACCAGAATTTCAATTGTTTAAATCAAAGTTTCAATTTGTTTCAATTGATCAATAATTATGTGGTTCAATTGCTTATGTGGTTTTAAAGGCCAATCCGGTCTGAAGAAAACCCTAGGCACAAATAATACATATACTCGAAAACAATTTAACAGGTTCCTATCACTGGCCTTGTCTTAAACATTTTAAATGGCAACACAAAATACGTTTCAAATCTCTCAAAAACTTCTCATCTTCAATATTTAACATTACTTCTTTACTTCAACCACTCCAACAACACGTGTCGTCGTCGCTGATTGTTGTCGTCAGTGGTCGTCGTCTGAGAATAGTGTGTGCGCCATTGCTGTCTTTGAAGAACAAATTCAACCGAGTATAGGTTCAAGCTTAACTAGCCTCAAGGCAAAAAGTGTAAACATCACGTGATAATTCATAAAGCCATGGAAATATTTGTGTACCTACATGTTATATTGTTGCTTTTGTCCTAAATGCGTTGTCTGCCTCCGCTCTTTTCATTTTGCCTATTAAAAGCAGATACTGCTATTAGCATAGAAAAATTGGACCCCTGATTGGACAGAAATGTTGAGACACCTTTATCGCAAGAATCACAGGAATTATTTCATGCTACTGATTTTGTCTGATCAGAGATCCTCGCCTGCCGTCCGTGTTTTATTTAGAAAGCTATACATTATAAATTTTCTATGAAATCGTGCTCCAATTTTGAAGAGCGATAGGTATGTACTGTATTGGAGGTTCTCAAGCTAAAAATTGGATTGGGTTTAAAATATGAATGTGTTAAAATCCAACACGTTGATAGAATTTCCATTTTTATTGTCCTTTATCATATATGGTATACTTTTCTTAAGGTTTGCTGTAGTTCTTAGAATTAGCAATTGCAGCTAGATACTGTAGTAATTATTGCTTAAGTTTTGATTAAACTCATGGCATAGTAACGTTTAATTTATAAAAATTACCTAGCATCGTTCTTTAACAGCAAAAACAATACCTATACCATCCCTACAAATACAATTTATATTATGCTTCTTAGCTTGAACCTTTTTGACAGTACGGAGGCTCAATTTTTGTCTGTGTTGGTGTAACCCTAGCCCTTTTAGGTTCCTTTCCATTTCATTTACCTAGTTTAAAGGGAATGTGGCACCTTGGTCGAATCCTGGAATTTAGTGTAATTAGGCGTACTTTTAGCCGAAAATAATGTAACCATTCATAATTTCTCTGAAAAATGTACAATAAGCTCGATATTTTGATTTTTAAAATACTCCCCTAGAAAAAGAAATAGATATCAGCCTGTGGATGCTGTCATGATCTGGCAACCACTACCATACTTGAAACGCTTCAAGGGCTTCGATTGGCTGATGCTCATCGTGACGTCACCATATGTCGTCACACCAACAGTCATGACAACTGTGGCCTGCTGCTAGGGGTACAGGAGGGGTACACTGCAGGTAGGTTTTAGCTTTTTTCTACGGAAATCTCGGGTTTCAAGACAAATGATATATTGAGTACCGGGTTTTCCGACTTGCTTTACAACTTGGCTATCTCAATTAAAATCACGTTATGAAGGTGCCACCTTCCCTTTAATATGCAATGCTTCTTTTAGAAATAATTGCAACATGTGGTAGCTTTTTTGGGCAGTGACAGTCTGGAAGAATTAAAAAGTTATTCATGGTTGCTGGCTAATTTTTAACCAATGTTTGAATGCCAATTAATAATTTTACTTCTATTAATCTTCCGCTTCGTGTCAGAGTTTCTGAACAGCTTGTTTTTTGCTGGTTGGTTGATTTTTTAATATTATTTATATGTTTATCATTTATTTATTTTATTTTGAAAACGAGGCAAAGTTTGAGTTGAGTTGAGTCGTGAGTTGAGTCAGAGTTGAGTGGGATGAATTTAGCCTTGAGTAGGAGTTGAGTCAACCGCTCTCAGCACTTGAGTTGAGTTGAGTCGACTCAAGAAAATTCTGAAGCGCACAACTCTGGATGGCTAAAACAAAAATAAATTTATGCTTTCTCCTTTCATATGGGGGTCACTTACTTTCATTTCATTGATATCGGTCATTTACTTTTTATTCAAATTTGGGCACCCGCAATAATTTTTGGAAATCCACACCACTGGTCTGAAGCTGCCTTTCGCGGAATACTGGGGCAACCTTCGGAACAGGCGTGGCGGATTGTTTCTGCATGCGACATTTGTGTTTAACCCGGCATTTGTGCCATTATAGATAACTCCCACCTGACCTGGCTTTTTCACGCACTCATGCGCAACACCATTTTGCTGTTCGGGTACTGTTGTTCCCTTTTCCCTTGCTTTAAAACAGACATGGATACTGCCATAGAACTTAAAAGACAACTGTGCAAGCTAGTTGCCCAGTGTCGGGACAGGTTTGTTCTGGGGCTTCCCCAGCATTGCATACTTACGCTGAACTGCGATGTAGCTGTGCGTCGCTAAGCTGCACCGGTCACCTTTACTGGAGCTGCCCCAGCTCGCACGCGCTGCGCCCAACCCGTTCAAGAGGTATCGGGACGGATAGCTGAGGGATGCAGCCAGCCTGCTCCAGACGCCCACCACCTGTGATGAGATGCGCGGTGTTGTGCCAAGAGCCTCCGCCCCGCCACACCGTCCCCCGCAGCACTGGCCAGTCATATCAAAGGAGACCAATTATACACGGCACGTGTGTAAGTGGCCGGGAGGAGGCGTAATTGTCAGTTCTCGCTGGAGCGTTGCTGAGGTGTGGCCGGCGCGTGTCTGCGGCGGTCCGCCCTCACTTACGGCAGACCCACCAGAAACCCCGCGGCGTTTTTGGACGGCGGGAACAATGCAGCACAATGCAGGCACTGTGTCTCACTCTCATTTGATGAGAGTTGTAAATAAGGGTCTGATCTGCATGCATGAGGGGTGTGGTGTGGAAGAGACAGTGTCCCGACTCTCCCCACCACGTCGTTGGTATACATGGCACTTGACTGGCGAGTGGACGCTGAAGTGGTCTCTAGATAGGTACAGGGACGGAAACTGCCACTGCTTCCTGTGTAGTCGGGGGTGACAACTGGCTTTTTCGCCAATTTGCAGCGTTTGTGTATCATTTTGGAGTTGACCTCGCAAGACAGAATTGGTATCGTTCTGACTTGTGAAGTGCCCGTTCAATCCATGCTCCTGCACCTGGCATATAAAACCTCAGAAGACTATCAAACTGTTTTTCCTTGATTCTAGTACAGCTTCGCATAAGGGTACCAAACCTGCGGCTCAATATTTCTTGGCGCAAGTTTTTTTTGTTATCTTCTGTGTTAACCAATTTTGGATGAATTGACTCACAGGACTACAACCGAAAAGTCAGCATGCTTGGACTGCGTAGGAATTGATTCTTAAGCAACCATGCACCATTTTATACCGACGGCTCAAAGGGTGTTAACCGTGCTGGCAGTTTCGGCGTAGGGCAAGGACAGAGCCAAGGTTTTAGTCTATCGGCGACTGTCTCAGTTTTACTACATAACTGTACGCTATTTTGTAGGTTTTAAGACACATTAAACACTTCCCTGAGGAACAATGTCTTATTATCACTGATTCTGCCACCTCTCTGGCGGCACTCCTAAACAACACCGTCGCCCGCCTGTGTTTGCCCTGTGGCAGCCGCCCCTTGGCATGTCTTGTCTGAGACGGATTGTGGCCAGCTCCAGCCATCACCGCCTCCATTCTTCCCGCCGGTTGCTGTAGAACAGATTAAGGGTGCGTTACCCTCGACACATGCGCCACACGACATAACCCAGCAGAACTAATACCCTGTTTCCCCAACAACAGATGTCAGGTCATTCGTTCATTCATCTTGATACACAGATCGCCCACGTGACACGTTGATTGTAAACTGTAGTACGCTGCGCATTCCACGCATTACGACCCTTCAGGTGACCAAGAACCGCTGCGGGCAAGGTCAGACGCGTCGCAGTAACAGGTGCTCTCGCAGAGGCGGGTCCAGTATTTTTCCGAGGTCAGCCTGCTATTGGGCAAATGTCTTGATTTCTCTAAATGAGAAAGCGGTTGCAGCTCGCACCATTGTCACCTGGGATGGACCAAAGCTAGTCAAATGGCAGTTCAAGCATGGCTGTGGATTGGCTACGCTATTTGCGCTAGTTAGCAGCTAGTCAGCGGTAGGATCCGCGCCCATTTCCTGCTTCCCACTTCGGCCACTGTCGTGACGAAATGTTATGTTCTTGGCCCGCCTTGCGTCGGTGGGTCGTCATTCTCCGCGCGTACACACACATGCACATACACATGACACATGGGCCGGGTGCCCGCATTTGTGACCGCCTTGGCGTAGCTTAGGGATCCCCCGCCTCGTAGCGGTCATGGAAAGGGGTTCACTGACTCACTCACCCACCGAACCCTGAGGCGCGCAGCTCCATGTGTTTACCCAAGTATTTATTGTGGAACATTTTTCTGGTGCTCGGAGAAGGGGTAGCATGCTCCCCCTGATCATGTGCGGAGTTGTCCTCACTGTGATCGAGAGGTGTTTCTGATTATAGGATAGTTTGTGTTGTAATCGACAATACACGTGTACGATCTCAATCCCGTCCAGACCCTTTCTGACCACATCAGTTCGACATAAACCAAAGCTTTTTTAATGTATTTCAAGCAGTTTCCCAAGGTATAGGCCCTGACCTAGGGCAGGATCAAAAGATGATCTAAACAAGAGGCCGTCCATAAAGTACCTAAGGAAAAACAAGGGGTGGGAAGGCAGCGACCATTTTGTTAGACGTTACAACAGGGCGTAAGAAAGTATTAGCATGAGGTAGGGGGGTTAAAATTATAAGAACACATGTTACGTAATTTATGGATAGGCCCTCAGATCTGACTTATAGTTAACACTGATATGATTCAATGGAGTCCACACATCATTATCATTGAATTTTGGAATTTTTTGTGTGACCTTTTCATGAGGAGAGGAGCCGTGAGAGGTTCGTGTGAAAACGTGTCCTGATGTCCAAATAACCCTCACATACCTCCAGTCACGAGGCCATAGTTCCCTGATGTTAAGAGCTAAAGGCATGTTCTTGCAAAACACGCACAATAAAAGTTGTATAGTCCGTACCGATTTTCAAGAACTGAACGACGTTTCTGCAATATTCGGCAAGCATTATGGGGTGATGCAACACGACTTCCCTGCGAAATTTCAGTGGGGTGTCATCGGCCTTTCAAGTAGTATTGTGATCATTTCAGGGAAGGCCCTAGTTCAATTGGACGAGAAAATATTATCTTGCTGGAAATTTATAGATTCAAGAATGACTTTTATGGAGTTTAAAGGACACAGAAAATACCGTAATATGTCAGGGTAGCAAAAATGTGTCTAAATCACAGCAAAAAGAGGAATACACGGTCATTTTGCTAAAGAAATTCCAGCATCAGCAGCAAAAATATTGCATCGGGCTTGAGCTTCAAGCACCGAGGGTGAAGACAGTTTACCGTTTGAAAATTCGGAACATTGAATGCGATAAAGCTGATGGACTAAGGAACGGGACACGCAAGTCCTCACATGGCCACCCCAAAGTGGGAGAATCAATCGCGGATCCAGGGGTGCAAAGGGGCACGTGCCTCCTTCGTTCGACCCTCGGTGCCCCCTGAAATGGTCGCGGCGCCCCTCTGAAAGATCGACGGCTCCCCCTGAAAGGTCGCTAGTCAGCAGCCTCGGCGATAACAGGTGCTGGCAGAATATGACACAGAAATCTGACTCACACAATTGTTTGCCTTTTCTTATGAGGAGTGTACTATGGGGACACACTAATTGAGTGAATTTCTGCCCTGTGGTCGTCGTCGTCATTTTTCCACTCTGCTCCCGGGACATCGCCGCTTTCTTTTCCCCTGAAAGTTCTTGTCATTCCAGTTCATGGCGGCCAGAAATTTGTCTTACTGATATTGGTAGAGCCTAATGTTCTGCCGTTTGTATTCCTCTGACACGAGAGTGTCATCCTTGACCATGGCGATGGAGCCACAATGATCAAAATCATAGAATGCTTAGTAGAGAATGACACCCAAACGCTCTGAATTTCCCATTTATTTTTTTCTTTCTCACTGTTGGACCCACTTTTCTCGTGGATTTATTTTGGCATAATTCAATAATCCTAGTGTATATAAGATCATCTAGTGTGGAAGGAAGGAAACATTGGATGAAAAATGCGCAAATCTTAAGTAAGGGATGCAATTGATTTTAAACTAACTCCTACAATATTACACCGTTTGAACTCGCCACTCGTCTACCATATGTTCAAACGTGAATTTTACACTCAGTATCCCAGTGCAAAACCATTTTTGAGACACTGCGGAGTGGGGCGCTGCGACATCCCAAGCATACTAAACGCTCACGTCGGTAAAAACACCGTCTTGGGTCAACTAGGCTATTTGACGCAAATCAGATACAATTTAACAACGTATTCTTCCTTTGTACTTTAACCCGCGCCCCACCGGGGGTCCGGCGCCACCTTCGCCCCACCGGGGCCATCGATGGCCCCCTCTAACTCCGAAAATATGGGCGTTAGCGCAAATCTGCAAAGTGCATTAGAAAGCTGGCGTGAATTCAGTAAGAAATTACTTCACATGTTTTAGCGCTCAGGTCAATGGCTTGACTTCCAGAGGTCAAATTAGGTCAAAATCGGCTATTTTCACTCAAATATGCAATGCTTAAGCAAACTGGGCATAACTCTTATGCCATTAGAGCTATTGAGATGTGATAAATCCCATTGGATAGGAAAATTACAGACCTTTATCTGCTATGCGGAACGTAATGACCTCCCGCAAGTGTTTTGACATCCAGAGGTCACCTCGTGACCTTATATGACCTGAGGTCACGAAGGTCAGAAGGTGACTTTGTCGTATATTAAATGAAAGCCAGTGACGAAACATACACGATGGTGTTTGATTCAGCGCTCAAGCTTATATAGGTCAAAAGTTATTGTCCAAATACTGTTTTTGACCCCTGGTGAACTTGGATGACCTTGGAGAGGTCAAAGGGCAAATATAGCCCCCTGGAATCCGTGAAAGGGTGTCCAAGAACGCTTCTCTGATCAAGCCGAGCAATTTAAATTGTTTTTGTGACTTTTAGATCATAAGACAGCTTTTCCCCATGCTTTTTCAATAGGAGAGGTCACCTCGTGACCTGACCTCAGGTCACGAAATAGAAAAATCCCGGATATACACCTTGTAGACCCTGGAGGGGTCATGAAGTTTAGGAAGTTTCAAATCGATCGACTTCGAAATGTAGCTCTTACAGAGCTCTAAAGTTGAAGTGAGGTGACCTTGGTTGACCGCGTCTGGTGACATGAACTTTGGGTGGCCCGGGGTAAAAAATTTCAGGGATGGTGGAAAAATGATGCAGTGAGAGGAAAAGCCCTCAACCGCGGTGCTGCGCCTCGTCGTTTTTCTGCTATCCTGGAAAAACCTTAGGGGGCCATCGATGGCCCCGGTGGGGGAGGGTTAATTATACTTGGAGCGCTCTATTACGTCAATATTATTTGAAAAATACACCCACGTAACTTTCCGGTAAGATTTTGATGAGCTGCGAATATGAAACATTTACTTCAGGCTGATTTTAGACCGCAGACGGTGACCTGATTGCGACGAAATTTTGAACGGATGCCCAAAATTAACCAAATAATGAACAATCTTCGGGGGCATTTTTAAACAAAAGTGTGCACACTATAAAGTCATATTGCTTATCAAAACACCAACTCAGCAACATTCCATATGTAAGAAGATTCATGAAGGCTCACATTGTCCAGTTGCAGAACGGTGTGCGCCATCCAGCGGTGGCCAGGCAGGTCGCAACTGGCCAGAAAGTAAGAAGGACCATACAATTTTAGCTTCCAACTCTGACAATACATTTTCCACAGCAAAACGGAAAGCTAACCAGATTCTGACCCATTTTTGCTACCAGTTAAGAACACTAGAATATTCCCTGTGCCCCCAAATCCGTTAACACGCACCCCGCTGGGGGGGCGAAATTCACCCCTCCTGGTTTTCCCAGATATCTCCAACATTAAGAGACGCAGAACAACAAAACTTACAGTAGCTTATCCCTGATCAATTTTACACATCTGACCAAATTTTTGAGTTAAGGTCATGTCAGGTCAAGGAACTATTCAGGGTCAAGTGACCCGACCTCAAAACCTAAAATTACGAGTTTGAAGCAGCACCCAGGGAAACTGATCAGTTTGAAACTTCCACAATATGGTAAGGCCATTAGGGTCTACAAACCTGCTATCTCGGAATTGTGATTTTGTTGACTTAAGGTGGGGTCAATTTTTGGTCACCCCATTATAAGTCTAAGGTGAAAATAGAATGGGCTCGTTTACCGTAAATTCTGGATAGATAAAGCTGAAAATCCTCAAAACGTCCATTCTTACCACGATCTTGACCATAAAGTTGAGTTTTTGAGCATTTGTCTCTCAAAGGTCATATCAGGTCACGGGAGAAGAGAGAGAGATTGTTTTGCCAATAACTTCTCACTGAATTGAGATAAAGCTCCCATTTTGCTTGCATTGTGCTTATATTGTCACGGGGAGTCGATTGATATGCAACATGACCATATCAGGTCACTCAGTGACCCTGACCTAGGTCGAGGTCAGGTCATTTTGATTATTTGACTTAGCAAGGTCATATTATGCATCATTGGATTTGCCGCGATGAGAGGAATCCAATGATACATAAATATTTGCTCTAGCACCCCTGAGGGTAGATCTAGAGAGGGAAACGTACACTGCTCTGTGGTAAGCCTATGGAGCCTTCTTTGACCTATGCTGACCTCAATATTGACCTGGCATTAAAATTATTCCCATAAATCTCTTCGTCTTGTAAAGAGCTTTCGAACGTCCTGTAATTTTTCTTTAGCTTTCGTGGGGAACGAGATACGGAGGGGGGCGAAACCCCCCAGCGGGGCGCGTCATGCAAGGGACCCCAGCGGGGCGCGTGTTAAAAACGAAATATAAATTTTTGCTGGAAGTGAAGTGGCCTAGCCTCAGCAGAGGCTCTTTTTGTGATTTCAGCCTTTTAGCTACCCTCACTGGTCCACAAGAGAACGTAAGACTTGAAAGAAAGGACGTGATTGAAATGTGGTCTTCAGACGGAATGAGCTTCCGAGCGACAGCAAGGAATTGAACGCAGGAATGCAATTTTACAAATTACGACTTTGTGCTGAATCTATTTTGGATGCCACGAAGAATAAACTCCACCCGTCCCGTCGGATCTATGGGACCAATTGGAACAAGTATCACATCGGGAGATTCATGATTTCCGGTATTGTTGCATAGGCATAAAACCGCATCCATGACGTTGACGGAGTAGGGTCTTCACATAAGTGACTATTTTGGGGTTCAAAACATAACACCATGTGGTAGCCATCGGCTCAGTATGATCCTCAGTCCCTCTGATCATGCTATGATTTATTAGTCAGTCATATAATTAGATAATTACAGCAATCGTAAAGTAAAAATCCAGGTAGAATTCGTAAAGCTCCATTCATGTTTTTAATGAGACTCTTAGCATGGGTGCCGAAAGCGGGGGGACGCGTCTCCCCTGTTGGCAAACCAGGGGGATGTCCCCCCAAAAATTTTTGGGTCAATCGTCATTAATGCTTTCAAGTACCGAATATGCTCAAAATACGCCTCCCCCGGTCAGCAGCAGCCTGGGTCCGTCCCCCCTGCGAAAATGTCGTGGCGGCGCCCATGCTTCTTAGGAAATACAAATGTGTGATAACAGAAAATTGTTGTCCCAATGTCTTACTCCTACCCAATTTCAAAATTGTATTATTCTATTCATGGTGTGTTTTATAGCACAAAAATAATACATAGTTGTTTTGATTTAAGACACCAGTCCCATTAAAAAATCCGAATTTTGCTATGGCCTAGCTTCGGCTGTTTTTGACCTAAAAATCACCCCCTGAGCAAGGCTCCCCTGTACAGGGAAACACTCCCGTCTGACTTTTTGTCTCCCTCTCTCTCTCTCTCTCTCTCCTCGGTAGTTTAGTCACTCTAAAATTCCCACATATTTTTTGTGGGGAACGTTTGCAAGCCCAAATCAGCTATTTTCGTCTCATTACCACAATATTATTTTATAAAACAAGTTGCTATTTCTCTGGGTAATTGAATACAGAAGTTACCGAAATATCATCAATCATGATTGGATAATTGGTCGGGTGAAGTCTGATGCTTTCGAGCTCAGTCTGGTGATTGTAAAAGCACTGATCATGGTTTTTGAGGGACAGCAAATTGTTAGACTGACTTAAAATGATGGAACATCAGCTGCTATATTTCACTTCTGGGTACGAGGAGGTACGATGCACCCTTATAGATTGCTGGCAGTTTTTCAAAGACAAAAACTCATTGAAACATCATTGTAGCTGACCTCTCGCTTGCTTAGATTATCGATCCAATTAGAGAACACCTTGCTGAGATTACTGAATGTGGGGGGCGGTAAAAACCGAACCAGTTTTGATGCCCGGGATCATGTAATATTAGTAAGGGTCAATCCCATTGTTTTTCTTTACAATGCCTTCATATTTTCCCATTTAAAATACTTGATTTGAAAACACGATAGTCAAAGTCCATGAAAACTCTATGGCTGTGACGGATCCAGAAGGGAGGGGCAAAAAGGAATTCAACCCCCCCCAACGGGAAAGCTCGGAATAAACTACGTCTTTGCCCCCCCCCACACACACACACACAGCGATCGACCTCCTTTTGCCTTGACTCCTCTTGAGTTCATAAGCAAGATTTTTGTTCCTTCAACTCTAAACTTCAAACAGAACCAGTCAACTTTAGTGTAAACATTGGGCTATGGATAACAAAAACCAACATCTTGTGCGTATATTTTTCACCCCGTCACGGTTTTGTTTGCCTTTCGCCTTGGATATCCCCAAAAGTTACCGTCAAGTTATATTGCAGCAACATTTTTCACAGCGTGACGTTTTTTTGTTGCGACTTTGGCTTGCCCCCAAACCGACCGGCTAGATCCGGCACTGCTCAATGCGACGTCCTTGTCCACTCAGCAGGGCCTGAGCAGCTGAATCCTGTCCCCAGTCGGCTGCCACGTGACTGGCACGCGCCCGGGGCGCAGAGGCACCGGTCACGCCGGTAAACAGGTGTCCGTGTGCCAGTGGCGTGGCCAGGGGTGACCAGGCTATAGGCTCTCCTTTTGTTCAATATTTCCTATCAGCGTACGTGAATGTATTCACTTTGACTTCAAACTGCAGATTCTCTGCTATCAACTACCTTCATGAATTTCTGGCTGTGCCACTGCTCCCGTCCCATTCACCAAAGCATGAATGAACAGACATACCACAGCGGCCACTCATGCGAATCCGGTACTGCCAGTGCCATCTATTGGGAAAGTTTTATAAAACTTGAAATAACTTTTTCGCCGAGCCTTTTTTGGTTTTGATTCTGTATGGAAATTGTATAGAGGAGATAGCCGCAAAACTCTGTTGTTTCCGTTTTTCCGATTTTTACCCAGAATTTTTGGAAAACGCTTTCAAATTTTAGCTTCTCATATCTTTCTTATAAGGCAAAAATTAAAAAAGTACAACAACAGAGTTGTGGAGACTGGCTCCTAGAACATAGGCCCACCCACACCATTTCAATGATTATATCTGGTAAAAAGTTATTCAAACTTTAAGTTTGAGAAATTTGAAAAAGAAAGTCAAATTGTACAAAAACTAGAAATGCATCAGGCTTGAAAAGCAACTGTCGTAAGGATACACTTGTTATCTACTTCTGGTGAAAAAATCACGACGATAGCCACGTTACTTTACGAGATATTTCACGAAATATGCTCCCATAGGGTTAACATTGATAACGCACCCTTAAGTACAACGCCGTTGAGCCGTTGAGCCCCATTCCTCTCCACTCAGAAGAAGTCTATCGCGACACTCCTGACCTCAGTGAACTTGGCCGCCGGCTAGCCTGTGCTGACTCTGCCGCCGTCTCACTTGTACTGAAGAGCAGCCTTGGATGGTGGAGCAGATAATCAAGCCGGTAGAGAACAAAGTATGACCAGGAATTTCCGAAAATGGCAGCTTACATGCACTTCATAGTGCATACTTCAAGGTGCTTTCATTTATATTAATATATTTTGGCTCAATTTGTTATCATATGAGCGAACTCGCCTCCACCAATCATTGCCCGCTATTCGCCGAGGTTCCTTTGCCTGCGGGGCACAGAGGTGAGAGAGGTCACGCCGGGCACCGCTGACGCCGAGTTCAAGCCTCGGTAGGGAGGGGCCGCGCGGCGGAACCCTTATAAATGCCTGCTGTCGTACTGAGGGGGGCAGGTGTAGGAGACAACGTGTATGTGGGTGAATGTATAGATTGTACCGTTTGGGGTGTTGATAATATTGGAGAAAAAACGCGAGTTCTACGAGGTCATCTAAGAGCTCGGTATGTGAATATGCTTTAGCGGCAAAGCTGGTGGTGCTGATTTCGATTCTGAGTTAATTTTTACATCAGGAAAGTGGTTGATTCAAGGGGGCTAGGGGCTCAAGCCCCCCCTCCCGAAATGTCAGAGTACCGAATTTGTAACACGTCTAGCCGGAGGCTGTTCTAAGGCAATGGCGGGGAAGGCTCGAGCTCGCTAGCCCCTCCTCCCCAAAGGAAGTACTGAATCTGACTCTGCATCAGGGTACATGGTGGAGACTTTCAAGGGTTTCGGTTTTTCAGCTCCTATCACAATACCTACTATAATACTAAGTAAATTATGTTACTGTTAATCTGATGGACCCGGGCGACGTGTTTTTAATAATGTATGGCCTATCCAGGAGTGTAACTTTGTATACTTTTTGGAGTGCGCGAGCACCCTAAAACTTTTGAAAGTACCCCTAAACTTCCAAAAGCACCCCTAAAACGTCTGCGACATTCTAAAAAAACCTAATACCAGTATTATGTAGCAATTGCATAGAAAGTATCAAAAATTCAGAGCTCCCTTGTGGCTATTCATCTGGAGAGATAAATTTCGAGCTTAAAAGATTACTTAAGTGATCTGGAGGTTTCATATAACCGCATGAGGTCATCTTTAGACAGCGGGAGTAACCATGTAAATTAGGTAGCTGCCGCTTACGACAAAAGCCGAAAGAGCACGTTTTCCAAAATGGTACGTGCCGTGTCGCCGTTGTCTCAGAAGCAATACCATCGAGTGAAGCTAGACTCGTCGTTGTTTCCTTGATCATGTCTTTCAGAAAGAAAGAAGAAAGTTCACTGCTGGACTTATTTTCCAAAATGCTGCAGTCCATGCTGCAATTTCTTCCTGAATTTATTTAGGCTGTATGTAGATCAGACCTGACCACAGCTGCTATACCTACCAAAGCAGGATCAAAAAGGCAACGTGTGGTAGGTGTATATCTATTGAAACTTGTTTAGAAAGGGGGAGGGCAAATCAGGGCCAATATCTGGGAAACGTAGCTTGTGCTTAACCCTCGCCCGTCCGAGAGAAAGAGGTTGTTCAAGGATAGCGGAAAAACGGCGGCGCTGCGCCGCCTATTCTGCTTATCACTTCCTTGATCAATTCCGCATCTTCAAAAAAGCTAAGTTTGGTCATGTTAGGTCAGGTCATCAGGCAAAGGACAATTACTCCATCTAAAACAATTAGAATTGCATTTATGCAATAAGTAAAGTTACATATAAGTAAGAGCACGTTTAACCTAGCAATCCGACACTTATACACTATAATGGGCCTACCGGGTGCTATACCATACATTCCGGGTATTTGGAAATCGGTGAAATGGTTTCATTTATGGGTCACCTCTTCAATGGAAACACATGGTGAAAACTGTATAATGGCTATCAGTCGGTTCATATTGCTTAACCCTCGTCCTTCGGGGCCCGATTCGACGCCCCCGTTATTTTTCGCGATGATTCAAGAAGAGTTTGGTTTAGCCCAATGCTACCTGAACAATGTATAAAAAAATTATTTAACACATCTTGACGAAATTTCAAGTCAATGTCCTGGTAGGTCACCGAGTTATGTCGTCATTTCTAAGCCCATGTAAGGCAATTTTGGTCCTAAAAATAAGTCTGAAAAACCGGGTGTTACCCGGCTTCTAGAATAGCTAGATTAAGTTTCTAAACAGCATTCGAAAGCTCCTGACAAGGCAATCTGAAATATGTCATCCATTTTGAGGTCAAGTCCATGACGAAGGCACCGGGGGTCCCCAAAGGTCAGCAAAGGTTACCGTTTTAGAAGCTGTTGTTGGCTATTCTCATGAACGGGACAAGATGCAGAAATAAATTTGGTGTTATAGTGATGAGCATCACCCAAGTATTCACATGGTATGCGACATGACTTTGGCCTTGACCTGTTAGGTAGTCTCACTAACCTTAGGCTTGGTTAGATCTTGACCTAAGGTCAAGGTCACCGTGACTTTAAAATTTCATACCGCATATTGTGGAGCTCCTTGGGTCAAGACAAACACATTGACACTCTGGGCTTCATTCTAGGTCTATTGATTTCCGAATTATATGGGATTTTCTAAATGTATCAAAATTTCACCATTTTATGACCTTACAAGGCCACTAGTTGACCTAGGGTAAAACAAATTGTACACCGTCGGAGAGTTTAAGTCATGGGCAACACGCTGCACTTTATCGCGTCTTTCTACCTCTCTTAGTTTTCAAAGCGGTGGGGGTCAGATCGATCGCCCGTACTATGGGCCAGCAGCCTCCAAAATGCGGTCATAAATCGGCTGGCAGGAATATGGACCCAAATTGGTGTACCCAGGGGTAAGCATGGCTGAAGAATAAAAATGATGTCAATTCGGTATATAACTCAACATTACACTAAACATGCTATGGAAGCATACGCTGAACATTGAACTAATGGTGCAGGAGGAACGTTATATGCACTCAGAATATGATGGCACCATCAGGTAATTTTGTTGCAAACATATGAATTTTTACCTCTACACTGTGTCTAGCCACCCCGCTCCAGTTTTATTTATCAATGTTGAGTCCAGATCAGTCTGGCCCTGACCGGCGTACCGGGCGGACGTGTTGACCTTGCCTCCGGCTCGGGCGACCTAATGCGCTGGTGACCGGCCGGTAGTGCACAGTGATGCAGCGGGCCTAAAAAACGGGACGAAAATGCCAAAAATGGCTTTCTAGAATTAATATTAAATGTATGCGATACGTTTGAGAATTGTTTGGAACCCGGAAAACCATTATTATTTTCTTCCTCTAGAGTACCACATTGCTTTTACAGGAGCTGAAACATGCAACTTATTCTGCCTCTCTTAATACGGGTATCTGGCCAGAAATAATAGCCTAATCTAAAACGTTAATAACAGGTGCTCACACCTCGCCATCCATAAAAACGTATACTACCGTAAAGCTTGGGGTGTTTGTGACCTTCTGGTCACAACAATACGGTTCTAGCTGCTCCAGAGAATGCAGTGAGTTAATTTTAATAAACATATGTTTCGGAACTAAAATTTATAACATACATCATATTTCCTTAGACTGGCGAAAAAAGGCACAGTCAGGATCAGCTAGAAAATCATACCATGTATTCTGGGAAGTGTCGTCTTTACATTGGTGGAATCTGTAGGTCGGCAACCGACGGCCGAAAAAAGTTATGACAGTTTTAGTGAGCTCATGTTCTACCCGTAGTCGGCGGGTGGTTGTGGCAATGACGCGCGCGGCATCCACAAATCGCCGTGTATTATTTCCTTTCTCCAACCAAATGACACATTTAAATGGGGGAAGGGGGTAAACAATAAAAAATATGCGTAACGTTATTGATGGACGGACTCTAATTGAGAGAGGCAATAAAGTTGAGAAGCAGGATGGTAAATTGAGACAACGAAAGCAGGTATTAGTGTCAATTCAGTAGGTATTAGGGTCAGTTCAATACTTATTAGGTCGTAGCGAGATCAGGCCATGAATAAGGAAATTCAGATTTTAACTTTGGCTCATATTCTTCCCCTTTGGAAAATGTTATTTTAAACCGATTTTCCGTTAATCTTTGGCCTCCGCCCCCTGTTTAAACTGACTGTCATGTATGTACATACATACAGCCAGTTCCCCAGTGATTGGTAGGTATAAGTGTCAGTTCGTTTAAGAAATATCTTAAAAACGATTACTCTTCTCTTAAACGTTTCGTCTCTAGCAATGAATTTTGATGAGCTCTTTAAATTTGGCATCCTGCAAACTGGATGAGACCTAAATTTGGAAAATTATGGACAAAAAGCTGTTTCCACCGATCCCGATGATTTTCTGTGTCTTTTCTCAATTTCTTCTAAATTTTGGACATTATGAAATATTTCGCTCGTCAGTTCATGCATCCAGTTAAAACGCAGCAGGTGAAGCAACAATGGTGTCTGTAAGGACTATCACTTGAGAGCTATTTTGCAAAAACGACCGCAGCCTAATGCCTACCAATCAGTATGGAACCGGCTGTACATACTACCTCTCTTGGATTTTGAAGAAAATCGCTTGTCGCACATTTTGTTGCATTTGCCGGCTATTAAAGCTTAACAGTGGTTATCTTCTGATGATGTTTAATACCCGACGCTACCCTAAACGTGTTCCCAATGCTAGTAAATACGAGGTGAGAATGCATTTTTTCACTTCCAATGTTTGCCGGCCAACAACTGGGGAAACCAAATCATTAAATCAAATTATCAATCGTATGAATTGTTTCCCTTACAATTACCTTTATTCAGCTTATCGCTTGGTCAAATTTGCGACTATGTAATCATTTCATAAAGCTACAGCCACTGTCAGAACCATTAAAAACCCAGGATAGCCTCTGCATAAAGTAGCGCACCCAATGGGTCCCAAGGGTTGCTCTGGTAGATTCGTTATGGACCTGACCTCAAAATGGATGTCCGCCCTAGATTTTTCTTTACAAGAGCTTTCAAATGGTGTATAGAAATTCGACCTACCTCGTTTAGAAGCTGAGGTATTCCCGGCTTTTGCCAACCTTGTTTTGAGAACCAACTTTGCTTTACATCGGTTTAGAAATGATATCATAACTCGGTGACCTGACCTGACCTTAGATTGAAATTTCGTCAAGATGTATCAAATTGATGTTGGTTTGCACTTGCCACGCGGCATTGCACTAAACCGAGCAGTTTTTCTCCCATCGCGAAAAAATTAAGAGGGGGTTAGAATCAACCCCCTGGCAAATGAGGGTTAAGAGAAAAAACGAAATTTGGTGTGCTTGTTTGAGCTGCCTGTTGAAGAGCTTCAAATTGCACCCAAAATCGTTGTTCTATCATTATTAGTTATTGAGCTATGAATTTCGTTCCGTTTTTCAGGCCTCCTGCATCACTGTGTAGTGGTGGCCGGGGTGTGGGGCGCAGCGAGCGCATGGAAAGCTGAGTGAGGAAAGCGACTTTGTGATGGGCAGTTTTTGAGGAGGACTAATTTATGGGAAGGAGACATGAGAACAGGTGACTTACTAGATTGGTTGACTAAGTTTATATTAGGGGGGATGATAAATATTAATGTTATCGTTGCTCAGTTGCCACTTAACATATGATTCTATATGAAAAATGATAGCTATTGATGGTTTTGTTAAGGGTCTAGCTTTCAAAAAACTTCGACCATCGGCAATTGAAAATTTGCATTTCTGCCAGTCATTTCCCGGTACCGCACGGGCGTCCAATCGGTCCTGTCCCTTTCGGTTTTTCGCGAATATTTGTGAGTATAATTACACCAAAGAAACAAAACTTAGTAAAATTTATATTCAATTTTTTAAGCTTTCAAAAAAATCGTGTCAAGTCAGGTTACTGACCTATGATGTCATTATTTAACACTTGCACTGGAGAGGGGTCTGGCACTAACGCGCTCTGGAGTGGGCCTGGTAAGCCTCCTCCTAAGATCTCGGATACTAAGAGGTGTAGAAAAACGCCGGTTGGAGGGTGGATGTTGGCTATGGTGGTCTAAATCATGGCTAGTTTTCATTTACCTAGGTCAATATCTGCAAGGTCAAACGAGGTCATAAAGGTGAAATATTGGCCATGATGGGTACCTATTGGAAAATGATGTGATTATGCGGGAAAAAGACGGAAATAAGCTACAGGCGGACCAGACTCATGATGGAAGATCGGAAATAATATTTCTTGCCATTTTGAGGTTCAAGGCCATTCAAGGTCATTGACCTATAAGGTCCCAATATGGTATACTACCTGTAATGTACACTATTAACCCGCGCCCCACCGGCGGTCCAGCGCCACCTTCGCCCCACCGGGGGCCATCGATGGCTCCCCCTCTAACTCCGAAAATATGGGCGTTAGCGCAAATCTGCAAAGTGCACTAGGAAGCTCGCGTGAATTCAGTAAGAAATTACTCTACATGTTTTAGTGCTCAGGTCAATGGTTTGACCTCCCAGAGGTCAAATTAGGTCAAGATCGGCTATTTTCATTCAAATATGCAATGATTAAGCAAACTGAGCATAACTCTTATGTCATTAGAGCTATTGAGTTCTGGTAAAGTACATTTGATAGTAAATTGCCAGTCCTTTTTCCGCTATGCGGAACGTAAAGATCTCCCGCTAGTGTTTTAACCTCCAAAGGTCACCTCGTGATCTAATATGACCTGAGGTCACGAAAGGTCAAAAAGTGACCTTGCCGTATATCAAATGAAGGCCAGTGACAAGACAAACACGATTGTGTTTGTTTCAGCGCTCTAGCTTAATTAGGTCAAAAGTTATTGTCAAAATACTGTTTTTGACCCCTGGTGACCTTGGATGACCTTGGAAAAGTCAAACGGCCAATATGACCCCTGGGGTCCGTGAAAGGGTGTCCAAAAACGCTGTTCTGAGCAGTCTGAGCATTTGCAGTCATTTTTGTGGCTTTTATATCATGAAACAGCTTTTCCCCATGCTTTTCCAATAGGAGAGGTCGCCTCGTGACCTGACCTAAGGACACGAAATCGAAAAATCCCGGATATACACCTTAGAGACCCTGGAGGGGTCATAAAGTGTAGGAAGTTTCAAATCGATCGACTTCGAAATGTAGCTCTTACAGAGCTCTAAAGTTGAAGTGAGGTGACCTTGGTTGGCCTCGTCTGGTCACCCGACCTTGGGTGACCCGGGTTAAAAAATTTGAGGGATGATGGGAAAATGATGCAGTTTTTCTGTTTTCCCGGAAAAACCTTAGGGGGCCATCGATGGCCCCCGGTGGGGCGAGGGTTAAGAACACTATAGCAACTGTTTAATGGGATATAAGTACTGACCTTTACCAATGACCTTTGACCCTGGTCTTTGACCTCGACCTTTGCATTGAGGTATTTTAGCTATGACGTCATAGCATAATATACGTCAGACCGGGTAACGCTATATGACCGGAAGCACTGGGGTCAATGACATTGAAATTACTGATATGACCTTGACCTGTGACCTTTGAAATTGACCTTGACCTTCATTTGAGGTGAACTTAACATATTATCCCGGTTATATGGCGTTATGACGTCACCATCGGTCTCTAATGCAAGTGAAATGGTTCGACCGTGCGATTGCAGCGATCTCAAAATGCAGGTCTGACTTTGAAAGCCTATAAGTAAAACGAAATTCAACCGATTTTAAAAATGTCTTCACTAATCGACATGCCGTTAAATGCTCTCAAATGTGACTAAGTATCGCCTTTCGGCTACGAGCGGTTCTCCGGCCACCTTGGAAAAAAGGTGGGCGACTCTTAGGTACCCTCCAGTCCGCGTGTTAACACTTTAAGCCAAATTTGCTATCCTAAAAAGTGGACTAGAGCGCAACTCGGCTGCTAAAAGAGCTAGATTTCAATTTTGCCGATCACATGGAATAAATAATTGCAAACAATACAATAATAGAACAATATAATTGCTGACAATACTTTTGAGGTCAGATCAACAATGAGGTAACTAGATGTTACCAACGTACACCATTATGAAATACATTTTGGCTATATTTTTGGACACAAAGATACAACAATCATTTTGCTTCATGACAAAGGACTTCAAATGGTATGTAATATGACCTTGACATGTCATTATTTGATTCTGACCCGTGGTCCTCGACCTCAGGTCATGGTCAAGTATGAGGGTATCCCGTAACTTAAGATGGCCATGTCGCATGTCATTCGACTCGTTGAGCTGGAAAAAACATATTAATGCCACCGGATATCTTCTAAATCTTCGCACCGGGCCGTCGGAGCGAAGATGACACCTTGTTCGTTTCCTTGCAGAGGCCAAATGAGGCTCCCCTTTCACGCTTAGACACATGGTTACAGTGGCAAAAAAGTGAAATCAAACGGAAATAACTACTTCTGAAAACCCTTGCAGAGACAAAAATCAGTTAGTGCCCAAGCACCTTATATCAAGTCAAGTTAATGCGGTAGCATTCTTACGTAGAACCTACCAACTCTACCGGACTCTCCCGGTACCCGTCACCTTCTGGGGGAGAGGAACACGGCCGAGAGTTCAGGTAGCAGGGTGGTCGTGATGTAACGTCAAAGGCATAAATTACCCCAACAGAGCAAGAGCATGCATAACCTTGATTAGTATAGGCCAAATGGTCTCCATGACACCGAAATCATAGTTATACTGCGTTTAATTGTAATTTTTAAAAACTCAGATAATTGTGTTTACCCTTGGTGACCACTGCTGACATAGCTATGAACCTAACCGGACCTCCGTGACATATCACATTTTTCAAGTCAACAGCTTTTGAATGCTATTCAGAAATTTCGTCTTGCATTTCTAAGAGCGAGCTAGATTTCCACTTCGAAAAATTACTATGCATGGGCATAGGAATGACGTCATAACTCAGTGACCTGACCTAGCTGGGTATTTTTTTGTCAAAAATATTGCAAAAGCTGTCAGTTAACAGATGCGCAGACTGATATTGCCTTAATACAAATACTTCTGGAATTATTTGCAAGAGAAATTAAGAGAAGTAGGTCCAATGGAACACTCAATAGGTACCGGAAAACAACCATCAGAGACGAAATTTTCACTTGCCCATGGTCGAAGTTTTTTTGCAAGGTAGAACCATTTCTTCTGCACTCAAAGTCTCCATTTTAACCCTAGAATCACCCCCTGGGTGGCAATAGGTCTATTCCGAAAATTATTTTTTAACTATCATTATCATCCCCCCTATTTATATGCGAAAATGTCAACTGCGGGTGACACAGATTCGGTGTTTAGTGATGCCGAGGCAGTACCGAGGGAAGAAGTGGTGAAGAGAAAGAGAGACAGAGAGAGCTCAGTGACAGAGATAGTTGATGCATACGAAAAGAAGCAAAGGAAAGTAAAATCACCAAAGAATAAAACACCGCCTGGAAAAGCAGCTCCGGAAGACCGTTTTTCGCCAGAAATAGTATCATGCATAAAGAACCTCACTGAAAACACCATTCAAAGTTCCATTGAAGAACATCTGTCTAGAATTACCGAGTCTTTGGAACGCTAGATCGCCTCTCAGCAACAGTCAATCGAGGTCCTGGAGGGAGAGCTTTTCAACAAAGAAAAGACCATCGATGAACTCGAAAAGTCCCTTGGAGCTGCAAAGCAAGAACTGGGCAGGCTTGCTGAACACGTAAATGACATGGAGCGCCACCAAAGAGGAATCAACCTGGTTCTTTCAAGTAAGAGTTTTGGCGTTCGTGTTCAGGGGGAAGACATCAGGGCCCAGGCTGTGCGAGTGTTAAACGCCAGTCTTCCTCAAACCCGTGTTTCTCCCTCGGATTTCGCAGCAGCGCACAGACTTGGCCGAGAGAACACCGTCATCGTTGCGTTCCACGACCGAAACCTTCGCAACCTCTTGTATCAGCAACGGCTACATCTTGGAAACGCGACAGTGCCGGTTGGTCAGAGGCTGTACATCTCTGAGTCGCTGACCCGTTCAAACCGTGAGCTGCATGGAGAACTTCTGACGATGAAAAGCCAAAAACTCGTGTGGACGGTGTTCACAAACAATGGCATTCCCGGCTACAAGCTTACAAGAGACTCACTTCCCATCCGAGTGACAACGGTGCAACAGATAAAGCAGCTATGGCGGCAGGTTGGAGCACAGCAGCATCGGCCCGAGAACCACGGTGCGCCCGCGGCGCTGACCTCATCAGCTGGCGGTCGGCGTGCGCAGTACGGGCCGCCCCGCCGGCCTTTTCGACCGTCCGCTGAAGTTAGGGGACCGCCTGCCTCCGGCGGACCTCCACCGGGGACACCTTTCCCAGGGACCGGTCGTCACGCGGAGGGCCCCGCCGGGTCGGTGCCAGGCCCGAGGCACGAAACCGTCGGCGAGAGTGCACCAGCGTTGCCGTCGGGCGCTGCGTCGACTGCTGCGACACCGGCGACGGAGACAGGGACTGTCCGGACCTCTGCAGCGGCCGGCGGCGGCGCGGTGGCATCAGCGTCAGCAGTCGGTTGAGTACCTGCGCAGTCATTGCTATGCCAGTGTTTTAAGTGGCTATCCCAGTTGTTAACTTATGGTTGTGGCGATTTTCGTAAGTCATTGGTGAGAAGATTCTGCTGCTAAGCAGGCTGGACTAACCCCAGGTTTTTTCCAAACCTCTGATGAACACTTTATCTCGTAGTCTCCGGGGTTGCATGTTTTTGATCGCCATCCAATCAGCATATTCTAGTTGCATACATGCGTAAAGAAAGTGGCTGATCTCTATGACACGCATACATCTTTTTTGTGAATGTTTCCAGCAGCAAGAGTATGCTTAACTAAGGCTTGCTAGCGTGCGTCACTCAATGCTTCATTTTTATTTTCCTATAGGTGTACTTCACTCGTAGACCAACCACGTTCGTAACCGCATTGTTCTAAAAAGTCTGAATTAGTTGATGAGCTTCCGTCTTGAGAAACAAAAACAATTTCGGAAACTTTCACCGTCTCTTCTCGTTTATCCCAGGTTATATTGTGTTGCCCTAAGGACCGAGCGTGTTGAAAATCGTTTCCGTCACCTTGATACTAGGCGGTCCACACCCCAGGCCACACCAGGCTTCTAGGTTTTTTTGTATTTTCTTTTCGTGTTGTTTTTTGTGGTCATGCTTGTTCCCTTCAGTGTTTGCAATGTTTTCCCTTCGCGCTTTAGATGTGTCACTTTCAGAGCTCCGCCACACCTCGCCTCAGATCCACCATTATACAATTTTCGACTCTGCAGAGTAAACAAAACACAGGACCAGAGCACAGGGCTGGCAGTTTCCCCAGCAATTAAAACACAATCACCGTAAAGATCCTCACAAAAAAACAAAACATGAACACGCAATCACCACATGAGTCAGTATTAAAGGTAGCGTCTTTGAATGTAAATGGCCTCCGTTCCCAGGTTTCGAACGGTATCCCAAAGCGAAGAAAAATATTTACATGGCTAAAACAGCTACGTTTTGACGCCATATTATTACAGGAAACGCACTCATCACCAGCTGACGAAAAAAACTGGATAACTGAATGGGGAGGGCTGGGCTGTTTCTCCCATGGCGATAATCTCTCGCGAGGCGTAGGAATTCTAGTGAGACCAAACTCTGGCATACAGACCGAAAACACATTTGCAGACGGAGATGGGAGGTTTATTACGGCAGAACTCCAGTATAATGGAAGAAGTCTGACGGTCGGAAATTATTATGGGCCGAAACAATGACAACCCTCGTTCTATTGAAGAATTTTGCCCCAAGATTGATGAGGGACCATAATCCGACAACTATAATAGGAGGATACTTTAATTTTTGTCTTGATGTTGAGAGAGACAGGGAAAGTACTGCAAAAAGAGTTGTAAATAACGACAAGTGCAGAGAGGTATTGAGACGATTTATGGCTGACAAAAATACGACCGACGTATGGAGAGAGCTTAACCCTCTTGAAAAACAATTTACTTGTATCAGGGCAAACCTACCGTCGAAATCTCGGATTGACCTCTTCCTGACCAATAGAGATGCTTTACTCTCTAAAAAAAACCCGTTGCAGAGATAAGGGACGGTTACTTGTCTGACCATAAACTAATCACAATTTCGCTAAACGTTTCTACAACAGATCTAGGCAGTGACGGATCTAGGATTTCGTTAAGGGGGGGCCCAGGCTCGGAGGGCGCCGAACCTGGGGGCGCCGAACCTGAGGGGCGCCAATTTCAGTGGCGGATCTAGCCGGTCGGCTTGGGAGGAGCAAACCAAAGTCGAAAAGCAAAAAAAAACGTCACGCAGTAAAAAGCTGCGCTACCAATATCACTTGCCCGTAGAATTTTGGTTATTTGAGGCGAAAAGCCAAAAAAACTTCACGGGGTGAAAAATATGGGCTCGAGATACTTCTTCCTATCCAAGGCTGGCTATACTATAACTTGCTATACTATGGAGGTCTAACTATACTATAACTGAGAATTATTGATATTTACTCCATGATTCTGATGAAGGGCTGTGCCCGAATATATAATCTTAAGTGTTTTTTACATGTCCGGATTCGAGGGGACAGGCCAGGGAACATCTTATCAACTTATGCTCTGTTTGAAGTTGAGAGTTGGAACACCAAAATCTTGCTTATGAACTAAGAAGGTGTAGGGGAAAAAAGGAGGTCGATTGCTTTGGGGGCGAAAACGCAGTTTTGCCCCGAGCTTTTTCGTTTGGGGGAATGCCTTTTTCCCCCTCTCCACCCTTGGATCCGCCACTGGCCAATTTAACACCCAAAAGGCGGCCAGTGTCAATGAAGAACGCGTCTAAAAAGGATTTGTAAATGCTTATTTTCATGAAAGCTTCCTCTCAGTGAGGACATGTTCACGTTTACCATCAAGCATATTTTGGGCCAGCTAACGACTGGTACCGTGGTAGAAAATGCTAAAAGCACCCACTGACACTAACTGAAGCACGCTGAGCAAATAATACAGTTATATTCGGTCATGGTAAAAACTGAGGTGTCGTATCCACCACCTCCACTTATCACAGTTGTCCTGGCTAACGGCTCAATACTGAAATACCCGATTGACGCTAACCTGAGCCTCATAGGCCGCAGAACCTCTGCGGGCCTGGGCCCCGGAGTTTTCGGTGACTTCAATGAGTTTATATCGAGTCCCCTCAGCTGATCTGGGACCGCTTTAGTTGACCAGGTTCTCACACTGAACTGGAAACCTATATGTCGCCGCTGAAGCCTATTAAGCTTTTTGGGCCCTTTTATTGATATAGGGCCCCCTCAACCGATCCTGGGCCCTCTGAGCTAAAAGCTGGAGCTCTGAGTTTTTGTCGAGGCTCTGTTTTCGTTTAACTGATATAGATTCCTTCAGCTTGTTTGGGGCCCGTTGTGCGTATCTGGGCACTAGTTCGTCGAGGCACCCAGCTAGTCTGGCCCTATTAGTTTTATGGGCCTTCTGAGCTTCTGCAGGTTCCCCTCAGAGTGTCTGGGCCCCATGAGTTGAAAATTGGACCCCTGGGTTAGTTTTGGGTTCCTGAGCTTATTTAGAAACCGTTTAAATAGGTAGGCACCCCACGCTGGTCTTGAGAATCCTGTGTTGGCGCTGAGGTCAAATGAGCTCGTCGGGGGCCCTTATCTGGGGCCCTCTTAACTGGCACAGACCCCTCAGCTGATTTTGGAGACCCAAAATCCCTCCTACCGGATTCCACCCACGCCAGATTTCCTGACTCCCTGAGGGTCCCTGGGGGCCATTGGGGATTTTTCCCGCGAGCAGCGCTAGGGCCCCTCCCCCGAGACAAAGCTTACAACATGTCTCTGTGTATATACTCTAGTATCTGCCAGATTTGAGCTAGAATCATTTTTAGGCACACTTCGCTTCCTCTCGTTACGGCGAATCATCAAATAATGAATAATATGACTATACTAGGTCAAAACATAAAAATTACCTGACATAAGGCTAGGTCAAGGTCACCATCTAGCCTAGCATAGTCAGTATGTATATGAATCAACTCACAATAGCAATAAAAAATGGTATCAAAATACGGGTTTTATCAATATTTCCTGCAAAGCAATTAACCAAAGTCTTAAAACCTGCTTAGGAAGCCCCAGATGAACTCTCAGAGGTAACATGTCTAAACTTGCAACATGAACCGATAAAGAGGCCTAGGATACCATGATTTGGGGAATCCGAAGGTATTCCAAGCGGCGTCTGCAGACATAGAGCAATTTTTCGGCAAATTTCCGTTTTGCCCCATGCATTTTCAATGGAGAGGTCATGATTCGTACCTGTCCCTAGGCCATCGATGGGAAAAATCCCGCAATAAATGTATTAGTACTTTTTGGGCCCATTATATGGTACAAGTTTGAATTCCATAGATTCACCCTTTTCTTACTTACGCCAACTTAAACATTTTTTGGGGTGAGGTCACTTGACCTGCACTGGTGACCTGACCTGAGATGACGCAACCTTAAATTTTGAGGGAAAGTTGCGGAATTGATCAATTATAAGGTGTGACAAGTACTGTGTCGCTTCGCGCCGACGTTTTTTCGTGCCACTGGGAGACCTCGAGGGGGTGTTCAAGCACCCCCTCCCAACGGGCTGGAACGGGGCTCGAATACTCTAGAACAGGGCTGAGGCCAAAAGGGAAGGCTCTAAACAATGTCTGCAATTTTTGGGGTCAAGGTCCTTCAAGGTCATTGACCTATTACGGCACAACTCAACATATTATGCCTAATTTACGCTATAACTAGCGTTGTGCCCAAGCTTACCAATGACCTTTGATCAAGCCTTGATCATCAAGGCCAGTGACCTTTAAAATTGACCTGTAACCTTGATCTAAACACTGAACGCTTACGCTTATGCTATCAAAGGGCGCCTTTACTATCCAGGGCCGCTGTTTTATTCAAGGCAGTCTGTTCTATCCACGGGCATCTGATATTTCGGGGGCGGTGCCTAGGTTATTCAGGAGGCGGTTTTTTCTCCTTTACTTTGATATAATAGCATACGTCATAATAGGAATCGTAACATTATGCAACGTCATTTAGGGGCTGTCCAGGAGTACCTGTGCTCATCAGGGACACCTATGCTTTCTGGGGGGGGCTTTGCTTAGATGAGGCACCTGTGCCACCCAGGGGCGCCTTCGCTCCCCAATGGACGCAACCTAGCTATCCAGGGGCATCTTTGCTGTTCCGGGGGTGCCTTTGATACCCAGTGCCCAAGGGGAGCTTTTTCTTATCCAGGTTCACCATGGTATTGAGGGGCGTATTTTTATTCAAGGTAACCTATACTACCCAGTGGCGCCTACCCTATGCAAGGGGCGCTTAGGCTATCCAGGGGGCGGCAATTTGCTATGCATAGGGCGCCCTTATGCTCTCCATGGGCACCTCATTCAGAGGGTGCCTCTGATATTCAGGGGCGCTTTTCCTATCAACAGGGTACCTGTGCCATCTTGGGGCTATTCTTATCAAGGGACGCTGCTGTTATTCAGGAATACCTACACCACTGTCGAGGGTCGCCTTTGCTACCCAGAGGTGCCTTTACTTCTTAGGAAATTTGGCGCCCGTGCTTTAAGGAGTGCTTCAGCATCGATTGATTGCTATATTATTGGGCTTAGGTGCACGTGAACCTTGAGCTCATGTAGCGCCCATATTGTTGCTAAGGAACGCTTATGCTATCAAAGGGCGCCTTTACTATCCAGGGCCGCTGTTTTATTCAAGGCAGTCTGTTCTATCCACGGGCATCTGATATTTCGGGGGCGGTGCCTAGGTTATTCAGGAGGCGGTTTTTTTCTCCACAGGGGCGCACTATTGCTTTCCAGGGGCGCCGTTACTGCCCAGGGGTGTCTTTCTATCCAGGGGCGCATATGCTGTCTAGGTGTATTTTTCAATCACAGACATGATTGAAATACATGCCCCTACGGTATCCTGGGGTGCTTTTTGTCTCCGGTGAGGCGCTATTTTTCTCTTCCGGGCACCAGTTTATCCAAGGGCACCTATGCTGTCCAGAGAACCTTTGTTATCTAGGGCTGCCTTCGCTGTTAAGGGGCACCTTTGCTACCCAAAGGGAGCATTTTACTTTCCTGGAGTGCTTATTTCCATCTAAGGGGAACATATGCTATCTTGGAGCGCCTTTGCAAACATGGGGCGCACTTTTCTATCCAGGTGCGCCTTTGCACTTGAGGGGGCGCCTCTGCAATCCAGGAGGAGCCCAAAATAGATGGAGAATAAGAATCCTGAAATAAGGCGCTCGAACACTGAAATAAAGTGCCTAGTTATCAGAAAGAGGCACTCATCTGCTGAGCGGGGAGGACTGCTGGTTGGTGAGGGCAGCGTTCTCGGAAACGGGGCGCACATACTGAAAAAAGGCACCCGGTTGCAGCGATGGAGCGCTAAGCCTTCAGTTATAGGTTAATGAAATGTGGTTAAAGGCAGTCCATGCTCAAATTGAGCGCTCAAGCCCTGTAACAGAGCGCGCGACTGTCAGACAGGTGTGCCAAACCATAGACAGTAGGGCAGCTGAAGATGGAAAGGGACACCTATGATATCCTGGGGGCGCCTGTACTCTCAGGTGAGGCGCTTGTTTTCTTTCTCAGGCGCCTAGTTTATCCATGGCCGCCTATGCTGTCCAGATCATCTATTTCAAGAAGGGTTAATTTTACTGTCCAGGGGCACCTTTTCTATCCAAGGGCGCATATGATATCTGTAGGGCGCTTTATGCAGAGGGCGCCTAGGCTGTCCAAGGGTGCCGTCCTAACCAAAGGCCGCCTTTCACTTCCCTGAAGTGCCTATTTCTATGTAAGGAGTGCATATATTATCTAGGAGTGCCCTTGGTATACGGAGACACCTTTTTGTCCAGCGGCGCCTTTGCTCTTGAGGGGCGCTGCTCCAATCCAGGGTAGCTGAAGATGGATAAGGGACATCTATGTTATACAGGGGGAGCCTGTACTTTCCAATGGGGCGCTCATTTTCCTTCTCAGGCACCTAGTTTATCTAGGGAGCGCATAGGCTATCCAAAGGCTCCTTTGCTTTCGAAGGGGTGCCTTCCTAGGGGCGCCTTTGCTGTCCAAAGCACTTGTGTTATCCAGGGTTGTCTTTGCTGTCCAGTGGCGCCTTTGCTATCTAAAAGTG
Organism: Lepas anatifera; assembly: GCA_034440635.1. NCBI lineage: Eukaryota > Metazoa > Arthropoda > Thecostraca > Lepadidae > Lepas > Lepas anatifera. Next base: position 758,190 of record JAOTON010000383.1, read on the forward strand.
CATATGATATCCGTCGGCGCTTTATCCAGTGGGCGCCTGGACTATCAAAGGGCACTTTTTCTATCCAAGGGTTGCATTTATTTTCCTGAAGCGCCTATTCCTATCTAAGGGGCGCATATGTTATCTAGGAGCGCCTTTGATACCAGGAGGCGGCTTTTTGTCCAGGGGCACCTTTGCTCTTGGGGGGCGCTGCTCCAATGCAGGGCAGCTGAAGGTGGATAAGGGACATCTATGTTACACAGAGGGCGCCTGTACTTCCCAGTGGGGCGCTCGTTTTCCTTCTCGGGCTCCTAGTTTATCCAGGGGGCGTCTAGGCTATCCAAAGGCGGCTTTTCTATCGAAGGGGTGCCTTCCTAGGGGCGCCTTTGCTACCCAGGGGCGCCTTTGCTGTCCACGGCGTTTGTGTTATCCAGGGTTGTATTTGCTGTCCAGGGGCGCCTTTGCTATCCAAGGGTGCATATGACAAATGACATCCGTAGGGCGCTTTTTCCAGTGGGCGCCTAGGCTATCAAAGGGCGCCTTTTTCTACCGAAGGTGAGCATTTTATTTTCCTAAAGCGCCCATTTCTATCTAAAGGGCGCTTACGTTGTCCAGTTCACCTATGTTACCAAGATTTGCCTTTGCTGCCCAGGGGCGCCTTTCCTAGCCAAGGGCGCATATGGTATCCGTAGGGCGCTTCATCCAAGGGGCGCCTAGGCTACCCAGGGGCGCTTCATCCAGGGGGCGCCTAGGCTACTCAGGGGTGCATTAGTTCCCCATGGCGCAATCTTGCTATCTAGTGGCGCCTTTTCTTTGCCGGGGCGCTTTTGTTAGCTTTCTAAATTTCATCTTCAACATTTCACTGAGGCGCAAAAGACCAGTAAAGGCGTCTAGTGTTTGGGCAGGGACGCTTTGCCATGGTTTTAAGGAGTATGTGTTCATTCAAGTGGAATAAGTGGTATCTACCACCTTGGCGCACGAAATGGGTACAGGCGCGCCGCTCATATCGGGCGCCTTCGGCGCCCGATATGAGCTGAGCTTTACTGGGGCGCTTCGGAGCTAAGGGGGGGGCCGGGCCCCTGGGCCCCCCCTTGGATCCGTCACTGGATCTAGGGAAGTCGTTCTGAAAATTTAATAATGCATTTTTGAGGGATCCGCCAACCTCAATGATCTTTTACCTCAATGATCCGCCAAAAGATAGCAGAGACTATTCAGGACAATCAGTCGTCTACAACTTCATGTAGTGTTCTCTTGCAGACAATTTTCTGTGTCTTGAGAGGTCACATAATTAATTACGCTTCTTATAAGCGAAAACAAGCGCAGTCGGTAATAAAAGACATTGAAGACAAAATAGCTGTGGCCCAGAAAGCCCAAAACGCCTTCCACCTGGATGATATAATTGAACAACGGAACAAACTAATTGAAGAATTGACAAGCAAGGGTATGTTTCTAGCCAAATTCCGGTGGCGTTACCTGGCAGAAAGGAGGACCGAGTATTTCCACGGCATACCAAAACGCAATAAACCTAGAAAAATCTGCAAAACATTATTTACAACTAAAGTCAACGAGTTTGGACAAAATAATTTGACAACCGAAACAGACGAAATGCTCTCGGAAGGACAGTCCTTCTTTGAGGAGCTTTATCAGATCTTCCGGGACGGAAAAATGTCTAAACACCTCAAAAGCAGTGTAACAACACTCATTCCTAAAGAAGGGAAAGATAATCGAAAATTGGAAAACATGCGTCCCATTAGTCTTCTAAATACATTCTACAAAATAATTACGAAGTGTCTCGCCAATCGCCTGGCAAATGTTATAAAAAACTATCATTGATGAGGACCAGACTGGTTTCATCAAAGGGCGTTACATAGGGGAAAACGTAAGGCTCATTCTGGATGTCGTTGAACACTGCAACTCTAATAAACGGCTGGCTCTCTTGCTGGCTTCCGACATTCGAACCGCCTATGATTCAGTGGACTGGAATTTCAGGAAGCAAGTAATTTCACATTTTGGCTTTGGAAATAACTTTAAAAGATGGATTAACATCCTATATAGCGATGAATCCGATTCTTGCGTAACATCTTCAGCTCAAATCAATGGAAAACTTTCCCGGCCTTACAAAATCGAACGAGGCCTTAGACAAGTTGCCTTCTCAGTTGTTTATTATTTTTGGTCTGTTTTGAACCACTATTAGAATATTTACGGCGGTGTGTGGTCTAGAGATAAATAACACAGAAATTAAGGTATCGGCATACGCTGATGACGTTACGCTTATACTGGACGGCAGTGCTGACTCTCCGTCAAAGTGTTTCACTATTTTTTCTAACTTCCACAAGATATCTGGTCTGAACCTTAATTACCGCAAAACACAAGCCCTCTGGGTGGGGAGAGGAGCCCACTATCAAAGTAAAATCTGTCCTGAGTTTGATATTCAATGGCCGGAAGAAACTATGGAGGTTCTAGGCGTTAAAATATCAAATGATTCGAATACAGATATGGCCAGCATAAACTACGAAAACAAATTTGAAAGCCTGAAAAGCCGTTTGACGCCATGGAACGGTAAACATCTTGACAGCTTTCGGAAGAATACACCTTGTCAAATCCGAGATGCTGTCTCAGCTTGTGTACCTTATGACTGTCCTCCCTGCGCCTAAACCAGATTTTGTCAAAAAGGTTGAACGGGTGATCTTTGGCTTTGTTTGGGGCAGTAAGAGAGATCGAATCAAGCGAGCAACGCTCAAATCAAAATATAAACCCCGGTCTGCGACCTGGGCTAACGCCCCACCGGCGCAGGAGAGCCGCATGACAACGTGCTGAAATCAAACCATATTTTGTTTTCAATGTATCTCTTCATAAGCCTGTAGGTCAGTGTTATCATTCTTTTATTTGAAATAACTAATAAATGTCTAATGGTCTGCCCCGAACTCGAACCGGGCACCCCTGATCAAGAGCCAGGGCCTCTAACCACTAGACCACTGTCCCATGCGGTAACAACTCCCACTAGCCCTACACCTGTGACCCGTAAGGAGGTCGCTGGCCGGTTTCGCTCAACCAAAACGGTGCCGTGATCGTGGCGCCGGGTGCTGTGTTCGTACAGAAAAGGCATGGTATAAAGTTGCTCTTAGAAGATGAACTAAACATTATATTGGCCTAGAATTACTTGTATCGGCGACCCAGGACCGTAAGCTAGCTTCATGCCAAATTTCATCCACTTCCATTCATTTTAAGAACTTGAAACCATAGTGAGAAGCAAACATGTTCCGAGAAATTTAGCTCCTTGGAATACCCTTTCGGACGAATTACTCAAAAGCCGTTGGAGACACGTGGGTAGTGTAAATGAATGAAATGACCGCAATCGATTTTCCTATTCAGCCATGTTAATTCTGAGCACGTGAGTGACGTGTGCTCGGAACTGAGAAGCTACAAATGAAAGATTTTCTACTAAAATATATATATATATATATATATATATATATATATATATATATATATATATATATATATAACACTGAATTTCAATATCACGATATCCATCTTCGAATATTATCAGGCGTAAGCAATGTTCTTTCATTATCTGAAATGAAATGCCAAATCGGCGCATTAGATCGCGAGATATTAACATTTGAACTAAATGTGCAAAAATGCAGTCCCCTGGCAGAATGGCAAAAACTAGGTCAGAATTTTAAGTTTTCCACTCGAAATTGGGCCATTCCACCATAAATCGACCAAAAATTTCGTAAAATAGAACCCTTCTATTTTTTATTCTCTCCGAAATTGGTGTCAAGGGGGTTTCAAAGGTGTAGAATCTAACCATGGTGCCAAAAAGTTATTTGAAAATTTGGTATGGCAGATATAGCCTCCGGCATTTTTCGGGGGTCACCATGTAGGCATTGTTTTGAAAGCCTATAGTTTTGCCATTTTTTAAATGATTGTAACGATATTTTACATTTTTTGTTCAACATTTAGCACGTTTTGATTTGGCTATCTTCGATTTTTATATTTCGGCAAAATTGACGTCATGTCCTCGTGACCTAGTTTTTGAACGGTGACCTTGACCCGCAGTACTGTGAAATTTATAAATTCGTGTAAAACATTTTTACCTTTGGAAACAATATTTAAGATAAAGTAATAAAAAATATGGCTTTCGCGCTAAATATACTACTTCTTACTTCCGAAACATGACACTAGGTGTCACTATGGAGCTGTACCATCCTAACTCACGGTATGGTTAATGCCAGTGACGACGGAACTTCCGAATTTAAGAGGGGCACCATGGAATTTTCAACCAATTTCTTTCCCGTCAACGCCATAGGGGGTGTAAACCCTTACACGCACAGGGGGGGTTGTTGCAGCCCCCCTCAGGTTTTTCAAGAATTGAAAACGAGCTTCTTAAGTTAGAGTCTTGAAATTTTATATAGCCTCTGACGCATTCATTGCGGACATCTTGCCAAAAGAATTCTTCCTACCCTTCAACGTCACGGAGTTATGACCTCAAGAGTGGAGGCATGTTGGCGTCATTTGGGCGCCTGTACCCGTTTTCACGTGAATGCTCCAGACTCGTATCGTTCTTTTGCATCATTTGCTCATGAACTGTCCCAGAATATTTTCTTCCAGTCTTCCAGGGTCATTTTTATCAGGGTAGACCTTTATGTCATTTTTTTACATTCAATGACCTTTATTTGACCTTGCGTGACCTCAGTAATAACTCTGTCGAATAGCGACTACAGATACGTGTTTCAATTCGGTATTTCTAAATGACATGAACACCGAATTATTTGACTTGCGTCCAATCGGGCTTAACCTTTTTCGACCTGTGACCTTTTTTACCTTGAAAGGGGGAAAGCAGAAACAATTGAAGAAGCAAACTTACTTGGAGTAAATGATGCAGAATGGTTTATGAATATTCAATTTGAATGATATGAACACTAAACTATTTGGTTTGCATATTACATGGACTTCACTTTTTCGAAATTTGACCTTATTTGACCTTGAAGGAGGTGTAAGCAATAACACATGACGAAGGAGGCACTTGCCGTAACTGATGCAAAATTTCTTATGAATAGTCAATTTGCATGAAAATGACACTGAACAAGACGTTTGTTTTTCTTCCAAAACGGACTTGACCTTTTTCAACCTTTGAACTAATTTGACCTTGAGAGGGAAGTAAGCAGTGACAGATGATTAGAAACTCACTTAATTGGCGTAAATGATTCAGAATGGCTTATGAATAGTCCATTTAAATGATGTGGACTCTGAACTAGTTACTGTCACTTCTAAGGAGTATTTTTGAGCTCTGAACCAGTCCCATGCAATGCAATGCACCACTAAAAGTCACCAATGGTTTGATTTTAGTGCCTAAAACTTCTTCATTATAAAAGAGCTAAAATAATGAGTATGCTGAGCAAAATCCACTACGAGCTTACCATAGGTCAAGTTTAAACACGATATTCAGATATTCAGAAAGGTATCGATGATACCCCTGATGTCTCTTTTCTTTGGATCCTGGGCCACTGCAAAATTCAAGGAAATGAAAAGGCCGATGAGCAGGCAAAAAAGTCCCTAGAACTTAGAGAGATCGCACCCTTAATGTGGTCTGGAGATGATAGCAAAGCTCTCCTCCAGGACAGCATCCGGAAGCAAATTCAAAATAACTGGACCACAAACCACAGCGCCCACCTATTCTATATCAAGCATAACATCGGTTACTGGCCCAGTTCCAACCAAAAGAGTCGCCGGCGCGAGGTTATTCTAACCAGACTCAGAAATGGACACACAAAATTAAATGCCTATTGGAACGCGGGTACCTGTGGTACCTGCGACGCAATGGAGAATCCCTATCAAATTCTCATCGATTGTCCCCAGCACAATACCCATCGGCAACCCATGCTAGATTACTGCCGAATCCAAAACATCCCTGTAGACCTAAAAACTCTGCTCGGTAACGACCATCCTGAGCTACTCGAAAAAGTCTTTACATTTTTAAAGGACTCTGGGCTAGAGAAGTTTCTATAAATCACCCCTCCCAGTATATATGATGGAGGGTGCATGGTGCACCCCCAAAGTAGGACTTGCCTATTTTCCAATCATAGATGATCCACCGCAAAATTTAAGCAATAGTTGCTTAACCTTTAAATGGTTTATCGTAGGCTAAGGATAGGTTATGTTAGGCTAGCTTTGAAATCAGGTTAGGTTATATAGGTTAGATTTCTTCACCGCAGTGATACCTTTCACTGCGGGTCTATGCTAACCACACCTATACTCTTACTAACAATCTAACTATCCTCTCACACTTCTTTTCCTCTGCGCGGCGGCTGCCCAGCCGGAGAGGGGAGCTGCAACCTCACCTCCGGGTTGCAGGGTAAATTCGCGGCACCCTGGCCAGGTGTTTAGCGCACTTTCTAAAATACGAAAATTATTGAGTTAACGGAGGATTTCGAGTAACGTAGACAAGCGGACATCAGTAGCTGACACACAAAATTCTAAATTCTAAATTCCAAATTCTAAATTTAAGGTCTTCAACCACAGAAATAACCTTCGCACTCTGCGGGTTTAAACTTATTAAAAGACCTCCCTTGGCATGGCTATGCCATTGCCACGACCGTCCATTTGCACAGGGGCGTAGCAACGGTTTGAAAAGTGGGGGGGCCAACCTTAGAGGGGGCCCACCTCAAGGGGGCCCCAGTCCACGGGGGCCCATAATTATAAATAAAAAATTAGTTAGCTCGTTTGGTGTCAATAAGGCGCGCATGCACACAAGGATGTCAATATATGGAAAATTGAGAAATTAAATTTTGCCCTATGATTTCGAGTTGTACCTATTATGATCGAATAAATCATAGTAAAACGCCAAAAAAACATTTTTTTTTACCAAGGCCCATTTCAAATACGACATAGATTTTTAAGCTTTTTTGGAGGATTTCAGTCATTTTTTACCACGAGCGCGTTTTTTTATATTTACAGATGTTTAGGCCCTTTTCATCACATTTACAAAATTAAGAACTGTTAAGAAAACTACAGACAATGCTTTGGTACCAAATAGCCAGCCCCCTCCAACAGCAAGCGCAGACCACCGGATGTGACGTCGCACCTCGTAGCATATAACATGGAAAAATTAAATGGTTAAATATCCAAACTTTTGCAAAAATAGGCCCAGAATCGAAAATAAAATGTTTATCCATTGCATTTGGGATAAATTTGATTACCGTGTATTCTCACAAATTTGTATGCTGGAAGTGCCATTAGCAGCAGTTTAACACACGGCTCAATGGTGAAGGAATTCCTCCACGCCCGTGTGACGTCACTCGGGCGTGGAGGAATCCCTCTTGAACGTACCTTTAAGTAAAGGTATCTTGGGATAATCGATATCCTCACTTCGCTATGCCTAATCAACTTGTATTTGCTTATTCAATGACGAAAATGGGAACATTTATTTAGGTTATTACAGATCTCTTCTTGTCATCATTACAGATTGATTTAGGTGAAGCCTGATCACAATAAATACGCCTAGCTATATTTCGATGCCTAAAATGCAGAGTTCCAGCATAACTGCAAGTGCAATGTAGGTACTTGATGGCCAGCTTTGTGATGCCGAGGAGGTGTGGGCATGGTGTTATAGTGGTTAGCAGCCTTGCTTTCCACGCGACCAACTCGGGTTTAAGGCACAGCAGATTCCTTGTGCAAGGAGCAATTTGACTCCCAAGAAACCCCTCCAACAGGGAAAGAGTTGGCGACGCCATATAACCCTGGCATCGAAAGACGTCGCGCCTTTCGATGGCTAAGGGACGACTGTTGCTCGGCATTTGGTGCGGGGACCGTGTCCGATTCATATTTTGTGTTGGGATTGGGATGGTGTTTGATTGGGCCCAGTTCTTGGGACTCATTTGGAAACACTCGGGTAGTAGGTGCCTTGGCTTTTTTACGAAGCGCTCCTCCTCCAGGGGCTTGCAGGCAGCGTACTACCGAACTTGAAAGTTCCCTGACAAGCTTTTGGGCCCGTTTGGGTTTCTTGTTCTATATTACAGTTACTGATAGTTGTATATTCGTTGCGGGGGCCCACCTCAAAGAGGGGGGGCAGTATCTCCCTGACCCCCGGTTCCTATGCCTATGCCGCCCAGGGACCGCTAAATTATCTCGAAGGGCCCCAAGGTCCAAACCATGGCTCAGGAACCCAGATCAGTCAGCTCAAGGGCCTAGACCAGTGCATTAGCCTCGGGACCAGCTTATCAAGGGATCCTACATAAGCACAGGACCCCTAGAAGCTCATCACAGGGGAGTTCCAGATTCCCACAGGGTGCCAGATTAGCTTAGGGGCCCGGTTCAGCTCGGAGGTCCCCAGGTCGGCTTATGTAGGGTCTCAAAACAGCTCAAGGGACTTGTTCAAGCTCACGGATCCCAGCTTAGCTCAATGATGCTAGAACAGTTCAGGGCCACCATACCAGATCAGAGGCCCCAGTTAAGCACAGTGGTACCCAGATTAGCTCAGGGCCCCAGCTAGGCTTAGGGGGTCCCAGGGTGGCTGATATAGAGTCTCAGAACACAGTGGCGTAGCCAGGATTCGGCCAAGGAGGGGTCCGAATACCGTCGGGGGGCCCCAGGCCGGGGGTCCCCTTAGTAACCGGGCCCATCTCCTATATTTTTGTATAGTACTTTAACATTATAACATTCACACGAGGGAAATTTTTTGTGCCTTTTTAAGCATTCATTCTTATTTTGTTTAAAGCTTGTTTTTTTCGATCCGACCAAGTGTTGGTAAACTAAGGTCACCAAATATTAAGGATGACCAATACCTTATATGGTAGCGTAACTATAATAGCAGCTTTGAGCCATATTTCGGGAAGTTCAATGTTGATGCGCGCATGATGTTAAACCTGAGTCTACCTCAATTCACTCGGGTAATCAGACATAAAGTTATTGGAGGTCAGTCGTTTTGAGTACGAAGAAATGATCTTCTACGGGAAATGACTAGCAATTATATCCCGGTGTCGAATCCATGAACTCTTTAATCAGGAAATTTCCAAAGAAACGAAAAAAACGAATAAAGATACAAGGGATATGGTAGTGTGTCCCGAACGTTGCATATCTTCTATTCCGTCGACAGATCCTGTTGAGATCCAGTTACTTTCTTACCCTTGCTATCTTGTAAACGAGCAAAATTCCAAGACAAAAGGCGCCCAAGATATCTATCGCCTTTGCTCACTCTGTTATTGTTATTTTCAACCTTTCATACCTATTTTTCTTTTTGGGATTATGCTCATCAATTTCTGTCATTACCCTTGTTTGTCTGGTTTCCCACGAAAATATTGGAAAGTTGTTTATTTCAGAATATTTAGGAATGTAGTTATTGGTGTTAAGCTAATATATTAAAAATTGACTAAAGTGCCAAATTCCCTGTTAGATTTGCTCTTATGGTAAAATTAGAATAATTTTTGCCTTTCCTTCGATAATGGTGCCTGATCGTCATGTTTCAATTTGTGCTTTTTTAGTACGCAATAGGGGTAGGTACATTTTTCCGAGGCATATGATTTTGAAATTTTTTATTTGAGCTCTGGGGCCACCTAATACCAATACTTGGCGGCGCTCACAAAGCTAATTTTCGGCCGCTCTCCAGATTAGATCTCAGGGGGTCTCGGAGACCGATTCACGGCGCCTCTTGATCAAAACTGGGGGCCCCTGAGAATCTCTCGGGGCTCCTGAGAGTAGTTATCGGGGGCACCTCTGGGACTAATTATTGGGCCCCCCAGATTTGCTCTGGAGGGGGGGCTGAGACTGACTATCGTGGCCATCCAGATTAGCTATTAAGGTCCCCTGAGGCTGTCTTTGGGGCGGGGGAGGGGGCTGGGAATGACTTCCGACAGCCCCCTGAGACTTACTCTAGGGCGCCCCTGAGACAAACACCCTGGGGGGGGGTGGAATCACCTCTGAGGCTAAGTCTTTGGCGTTCCTGAGACTGACTCGGAGGCTCCAGATTAGCTCTCGCGGGCCTAAGGCTAACTCCGGGCCCGTGAGACCAAAACTCGGGAGCACCTCTGGAAATTACTCTCAGAACCCCGAGATTAACTCTCGGATGTCTCTGAGACTGACAACCGGGAGCCCTCTGAGACTAACTTTTGGGTGCTCCTTGAGATTGACTCTCGGGGCCGCTTATACCAAAACTCGGGGGTGGGGGCGGGGGGCACAGCCTGAGGCTAAATCTCGAGGGCTCCCAAAATTACCCCTCTGGGGCCCCCTGAAACCAGCACTCTGCGGATCAAATTAGACTAACTCTCGGACCCCCGGATTAACTCTCGGGGCCACCTGAAACTAAATATTGACTCCTGAGAGAGAAGCCCGTGAGACTATGAGGGCCCCCTGAGACCGACTCTTGGGGTGCTCTGAGACTGACTCTTGGGGTTCTCTGAGACAAACTCTCAGGGGGATCCCGAGACCGAATCTCGGGGTCCCCTAAGACAGACTCTTGGGGTCCCCTTGACCGACTCTTGGAATTCTCTGAGACTGACTCTCAGTGGCCCCCCTGAAATAGACTATGTTACAGGGCCCTGAGAACCACTCTCTGGGGGGCTCCTGAGACTTTCTCGGCCCCCTCCCCTGAGACAGACTCCCGGGGCCCCTGATACCGAATTTTGGGGCCCTGAGACAAACCCTCTGCGGCCCCTAAAATCTACTTTCGGGGGGCTTTGAGACCGACTCTCAGGGCGGGGGCCGTGAGGCCGACTCGGGACACCCTGAGAACGAATCTTCAGGGGCCCCTGAGACTGACTCTGGGGGCCCCGTGATCAGATAATCCTTTGCAGTGGTTCAGATTGGCCCAAGGGGTGGGGGTCTGCGGACGCCTAGGGCCCCCTTGGCTACACCACTGCATCCACACTTTCGGGGGCCCTCTGAAAGCACCATTTGGAGGCCCCTAAAATAATTGCTCTCCCTAGACCAATACTCCGGAGCCCCTTGATGCTGATGCCCGGGGGTCCTAAGACTAAGCTCGGGGTCCCACTTAGATCAGGCTCAAGGCACCCTTAGACCCATGCTCGCGCTTTTCTCAGGAGTAACTCGACACCGATGTTCCGGGGCCCTCAAGATCAATATTTCGAGCCCCCCCCCCCGAGACTAATGTTCGGTGCTCTGGAGTCTCTCGATGCCGATGCTCGGGGGTCCTGAACCCAGGCCTGGAGGCCCCTGGGATCAAACTCTGGGTTTCATGAGGCCAATGCTCGTGCCTCACTCATGAGTCCCTCGATATCAATAGTCGGGGGCACCCCGAGGAGGGGGGCCCTGAACCCCTGAGACCAAGCTCGGGGGCCCCTGAGACCAAGCTCGAGGGAACCCTGAGACCAAGCTCGGATGCTCCCTGAGACCAAGCTCGAGGGCCCCCTGACACCAAGCTCGGGGGTTCCCTGAGACCAAGCTCGAGACCCCGTGAGACCAAGATCGAAAGGCCCATGAGACCAAACATCGAAAGGCCCATGAGACCAAGCTTGCCCCCTAAGACCAAGCTCGGTTGTCCCCTGAGACCTAGCTCGGGGCCCCTGAGACCAAGCTCACGGGCCCTCGAGATCAATATTCGGTATTCCAGAGCCCTCGATACCAATGATCGGGTCCCCTGAGACCAAGCTCGGAAGGCTCGTGAGACCAAGCTCGGGGCCCCTGAGTCCAAGTTCAGGGGTCGCCTGAGACCACGCTCGTGGGGCCCTGAGACCAAGCTCTGGGGCACCCTGAGACCAAAATCGAAAGGTCCGGGAGTCCGAAATCAGGGGGCCCCCGAGATCAATGTTCGGTACTCTGGAACCCTCGATACCGATCATCAGGGGCCCCTGAGACCAAGCTCGGGGGTCCCCTGAGACCAAGCTCGGGCGTTCCCTGAGACCAAGCTCGGCGGGCCCCTGACACCGAGCTCGGGGCCCCTAAGACAAAGCTCGGGAGGCGCTGAGACCCAGCTCGGTGGCCCCCTGAGACCAAGATCAGGGCCCCTCGAGGCCAATGCTCGTGTTTTCCAATGCATACGGTCAGCCTTATGCATCAGATGACCTCGGATGCCCCCTGAGACCAAGCTCGAGGGCCCCTGACACTAAGCTTAGGGAGAGGGGGGCCTGAGACCAAGCTTGGTGGCATCCCTGAGACCAAGCTAGGGGGTCCCCTGAGACCAAGCTCGGGGGCCCTGAGACCAAGCTCGGGGTTATCTGAGACCAAGCTCGGAGGGCTCTCTGACACCAAGCTCGGGGGCCCCTGAGACCAAGCTCGGAGGCCCTGAGACCAAACTCGAAGGGCCCCCTGAGACCAAGCTCGGGAGCTCCCTGAGACCAAGCTCGGGGGTCCCCTGAGACCAAGCTCGGGGGCCCTGAGACCAAGCTCGGGGTTATCTGAGACCAAGCTCGGGGTCTCCTGAGACCAAGCTCAGGGGCCCTGAGACCAAGCTCGGGGTTATCTGAGACCAAGCTCGGAGGGCTCCCTGACACCAAGCTCGGGGGCCCCTGAGACTAAGCTTGGGGGCCCTGATTCCAAACTCGAAGGGCCCCCTGAGACTAAGCTCGGGAGCTCCCTGAGACCAAGCTCGGAGGGCCCCCAGACACCAAGCTCGGGGCCCCTGAGACAAAGCTCGGGGCTCCTGAGACCAAAATCGAAAGGCCCGTGAGACCAAGATCAAAAGGCCCGTGAGACCGAGCTCGGGAGGAGGGGCCCTGAGACCAAGCTCGGGGGCCCTGAGGCCAAGCTCGGGACCCGCTGAGACTGAGCACAGGAGTCCCCCAAGATCAATATTCTGTACTCTGGAGCCCTCGATACCGATTATCGGGGGCCTCCTGAGACCAAGCTCGGGAAGCCCCCCCCCCCGAGACCAAGCTCAGGGGCCCCGAAATCAATTTTTGTGTTTTTAGTGCATAAGGTCAGCCCAAGGGGGTCCGCGGACCCCTGAGACCCCCCTCCCCTGGCTACACGACTGCCAGAACATCTCAAGGGGCCCATTCAAGCTCTCGGCCGCCTGGTCAGGGGCTGTAAAGCCTTATAGGGGTCCCAGACCATCTCAGGGGCCCTCAGTTCAACACAGAGGCCCATATTAGCTCTGATGACCAGATAAGCTTAAGGGCCCGGATCATCCAGGGGCCCCTTGTCGGCATATTTGGGGTTTCAGAACAGTTCAGGGTTTCAATTAAAGCTTATAAACCAATTTCAGAGCAGGGGCCCTATTCCTGTACAGGGGTCTCATATAAGTTTATGGTCTTCTGTGCATCACAGGGGATCCAGATTAGCTCAAGGGACAATATTAACTTTACGGTCCCAGCTCAGCTCAGGGGCCCCCAGGTCGGTGGATATAGGTTCTGGCCAACTCACGGGGCCCTGTTTAAGGCTACGGCTCCTAGCTCAGTTTAGGTAATTTCATGCTGCCCAAACCATCTCAGGGGCGCTCAGTTCAGCTCAAAGGGCCCAGATTAGCTCGTATAGCATCAGAAGCCAGTTCAAGGGCCCCGAGAAGCTTAGGGGACCTTAAAATCAACTCGTAGGACCTCAACTTAGTTTAGGGGCACAGGTAAGTTTAACGGGGTTCCGGGGCAAGCTATCGGGCCAGTTTGAGTTTCTTGCTTGATATTACAGTTGTTGATATTCTTATCTCCGTTGCGGGGGCCCATCCCAGAAAAGTGGGGGGGGGCCAGTGGCCCCCTGGCCCCCCCGGTTCCTACGCCTATGCATTTGCAAGCTAAAACATCTTGCAACCCATTACTTGAAATAACTCCCATTGCTTTAACAGACTAACGTAGCTTGCCCTCACACAAAATTCTAAAATTCTCCCACGCACTCCTTTAGAGGCGGGCAAAGGTGCTATGCACAGAACGCCTAATAAAAAGCCATTGATTGATTGATTGAGGCACCTAAAATCACCAGGAAGACCTGGACACCCGCAGCAGGGTGGCAAATCCACTCAGCTCGAGTGCTCGACAAGGCTAAATTTCCTTCGCTACCTGCCCCCAAGCACTCTAAATTCACCGGTGCTCCCCTTCCCAGGCGCCGCCAAAGGCAGGCACCGAGAAGGCCTCTAACGAGTGGCAGCCCACCCCCTCAGGGTAAAACGGCTGCCACTCAAACCAAAGTTCAAGAAGTCGCAACTGCAACCCAAACTGAAACTGCTCCCCTCTCCTTGGAAAGAAGCGACGCTTCTTTCCAAATCGCACCGACCACCCGCACTTGCGGATCTCAAACCGACGTCATAGGTCATTTTATGCAGTTTCAGTTCTCAAGTGAACTCGAAACGTCAGACGACAAAAGTCAGTCTGACCACGAGCTGACCGGGACAGAGACCGACTCTGACGCCAGCGGTGCATCAGAGACGGGCTCTGCAAAAACTGTTGTAAACATTTCTAGTGCTCCCCTCTTGGAAACCCCCAGCCCCGGCACCTCCAGCCCCGGCAGCTCCCCCGTAGCAAGGAAAATTAGCTTTTCTAGGCACTCTACCCCAGTTTCTCCTGCCAGCGATAGCAGCAGCAGCAGGTGCTCCTACAACCTTCGTAAGCGTAGATCCCAAAAGCACAAACGTTAAAACCACCATGGGTTCAATTCTGCAATGGAACACAAATGGCCTTATCGGGAAATTCCCGCTTTTTTCATCAATATTTGCTGAGAAAAAACCGGCGCTAGCAGCATTACAAGAGACCCACTTTAATGATAAAGATAATGATAAATTCAAAATCTCGGGCTACTCTTGGTATCGACATAATGTAAACGCTGCTATGCGTAAGGGAGGCACAGCCATCCTCATAGACAATAGCATCCCGCACAGTCACGTGCAACTGGCAACATCACTGGACTGTGTAGCTATTAGCCTGAAAATACAACACGTGCAATTGATGGTTGTTTCAATATACATATCCCCTTGCGACCCTGATCCAACGGATCGGGAACTCGCACAACTATTTAATCAAATAAACGGGCCTTTGTTAATACTTGGAGACTTGAATGGTCACCACCCATCCTGGGGCAGCGCCACGTAAAACCGTAGAGGTGAAATTATATATGACGCAATAGGTTCTCAAAATTTAGTTATCCTAAATAACGGCGCACCAACCCGCCAAGCAACGCAAAGCGGACATTTAGACTCAGCCATTGATATTTCGTGCTGCACGCCTAGAATTGCGTCACTGTTTACCTGGGATGTCGAAGACAACCCAGGCATGAGCGATCACCTCCCAATCAAAATTGATATCCCCCAAACAGCACTCGACCGCGTTGATCCTGTTCACTCACCCTTCCTGGTGTCTAAAACGAGCGGACTGGACAAAATTTGAGGCAGAGGTCGACCTCACACTGGTCACCGAAGGCGACCCAGATTCGGCAGACATTAAACTAGTACTAAGAGCCATAAGCTCAGCAGCACAAGTAGCAATACCAAAAACCAGAGGACCCCGAAAGAAAAACGGAGCCCCATGGTGAAACGCAGAGACGGCACACGCCAAAGCTCAAATGATAAGAGCCCGCAAGGCATATGAGAGGAGGGCACACAGCCCTACTCGATGTGCACTTCGGGCAGCAAAAGAACACTTTCGAAACACGTGCAAGCGGGTTAAAAAGGATAGTTTCAACTCTTTTGCCTCCAAATTCAACCGCTTCACTCCCACCACCCAAGTTTGGAAAACTTGGGTGGATAAATTTGCTGATCACTACGCCAGTGTCGCAGCTAATAATTCATACAGCCAGCGCCCCACAGACCAGGCAGAATGGTGCAAAAAGCACACATTCATCAATTATGGTAATCGGGAGTACTATAACGTACCATTTACAATGACCGAGCTAAATTACGCCATTAGCAAGTGCGGAAACACTGCAGTGGGCCCTGACGAAATTCAGTACTCTTTCTTCAGGCACCTCAGCCAAACAGCACTAAAGTACCTGCTTTCGGCCATTAACAACATGTTTCTTAGCGACTCTTTCCCCACATCGTGGCGAGAGAGTATTATCATTCCCCTTCCAAAACCTGGCAAAGAAAAAACAGACCCAAAAGGACATCGCCCAATTTCGCTTACTAGCTGTGCTAGCAAGCTTGTCGAGCGCATGGTAAACGTTAGACTTCACGAGATCCTCGAAAAGAAACTTGATGCTATGCAATCAGGCTTCCGGGGCGGGCGAACCACCACTGACAATTTGGTGAAACTGGTCAGTGATATCCAGAATGGCTTCTACAAAAAGCAAGTAACAATAGCTGCATTCCTAGACATTAAATCGGCGTTTAATCGCGTACAAAAAGACGCCCTCTTGTATAAATTAAGCAGGCTAGGAGTTCGCGGCCACCTTGCAAAATTCATTGAAAACTTCCTCAAGGACCGAAATCTCAAAGTCCGTTGTGGCACCACATACTCCTACCTGGCAACCCAAGACCAAGGCACATCCCAGGGTAGCGTTCTGTCCCCCACTCTCTTTCTAGTAATGAGCAATGATCTCTTCGCCAAAAAGCTACCGCCTGGAATAAATTACTCCCTTTTTGCGGACGATGTCGCTATTTGGAAATCCACTGCAATAGATACCAGGCGGTATAATGAGCCAGAATTTCAACATGCAACTACGCAGTTGCAGGATAGCTTAAACAACATCGATAAATGGTGTAGTTTAATGGGTCTATCACTTTCGGCGGAAAAATCATCAGTCGTTGTCTTTGCCAGAGCGCATTCCAGACACGACCCTCCACGGCTCCAAATTTTGGGTAAACCTATTGAATGCACCAATAGCTTCAAATTCTTGGGTGTCACCCTAGATTCCCGATTGAGTTTCAATGAGCATATCACCAAAGTTGTCTCTAGCTGTCAAAAGCGAGTCAACATTCTCCGCATGCTCGGCGGCACAGAGTATGGCGGGGATCGAAAGACCCTGCTTATGCTCTACAAGTCCCTGATACGGTCCATTCTCGAATATACTTCGTTCGTTTTTGACTCGTCGAACAAGACCAATAAACTAAAGCTAGAGCGAGTCCAAAATGCCAGTATCCGGGCAGCCACAGGCTCGCTCTCAGAATCCCCCATCACCAGCCTGCTAACTGATAGCGGGCTATGCCCACTGCAGACAAGACGCGACGCCCAGCTTATTTCTTACTATATTAAGGTCCAATCCACCGAAAACCACCCGGCAAAACAATGTTTCGCCCATCCCAGACGAGCAAATAAAGCCGCTCTACAGAAGTGGCCCCCATTTAAACACAGAGTAGCGAAAACCCTGGAAAGCCTTAATCTTGCACTGCCAGCAACAATAGGCAAACCCCCACTCTCCCGCTTCTGGACTCGGAAAGAGCCCAAAGTTGAATTTCTTTTCATTTCCCGTAAAACGGACTTCTCAGAGGAAGAAGTCTCTCAGAAATTCCTAGAGTTCCGATCTTGTAACGCGGACAAGACCTTTATATTTACAGACGGCTCCAAAATAGGCGAAAAAGTAGGCCTCGGCATCTGGGGGCAAAATATTTGCCTACAGAAAACACTTCCGGACAACTGCTCTATCTTCACAGCCGAGGCTGTCGCCATCCTAGATGGATTAGCCATAATCAGAACCCAAAATATCAACTCAGCCGTCATCTGTTCAGACTCTAAATCTGTCCTGCAGGCCGTCAGTAACGTAGTCAACCCCAGCCACCACGTTATAGCAGATATTCAGAAAGGTATCGATGATACCCCTGATGTCTCTTTTCTTTGGATCCCGGGCCACTGCAGAATTCCAGGGAATGAAAAGGCTGATGAGCAGGCAAAAAAGTCCCTAGAACTTAGAGAGATCGCACCCTTAATGTGGTCTGGAGATGATAGCAAAGCTCTCCTCCAGGACAGTATCCGGAAGCAAATTCAAAATAACTGGACCAGAAACCACAGCGCCCACCTATTCTATATCAAGCCTCACATCGGCTACTGGCCCAGTTCCAACCAAAAGAGTCGCCGGCGCAAGGTTATTCTAACCAGACTCAGAAATGGACACACAAAATTAAATGCCTATTGGAACACGGGTACCTGTGGTACCTGCGACGCAATGGAGAATCCCCATCATATTCTCATCGATTGTCCCCAGCACAATACCCATCGGCAACCCATGCTAGATTACTGCCGAATCCAAAACATCCCTGTAGACCTAAAAACTTTGCTCGGTAACGACCATCCAGAGCTACTCGAAAAACTCTTTACATTTCTAAACGACTCTGGGCTAGAGAAGTTTCTATAAATCACCCCTCCCAGTATATATGATTGAGGGTGCATGGTGCACCCTAAAAGTAGGACTTGCCTATTTTCAAATTAACCATTCATGTCATAGATGATCCACTGCAAAATTTAAGCAATAGTTGCTTAACCTTTAAATGGTATATCGTAGGCTAAGGATAGGTTATGTTAGGCTACCTTTGAAATCAGGTTAGGTTAAATAGGTTATATTTCTTTACCGCAGTGATACCTTTCACTGCGGGTCTATGCTAACCACACTCATACTCTTACTAACAATCTAACTGTCCTCTCACACTTCTTTTCCTCTGCGCGGCGGCTGCCCAGCCGGAGAGGGGAGCTGCAACCTCACCTCCGGGTTGCAGGGTAAATTCGCGGCACCCTGGCCAGGTGTTTAGCGCAATTTCTGAAATATGAAAATTATTGATTTAACGGAGGATTTCGAGTAACGTAGACAAGCGGACATCAGTAGCTGACACACAAAATACTAAATTCTAAATTCCAAATTCTAAATTTAAGGTCTTCAACCACAGAGATAACCTTCGCACTCTGCGGGTCTAAATTTATTAAAAGACCTCCCTTGGCATGGCTATGCCATTGCCACGACCGTCCATTCGCAAGCTGAAACATCTTGCAACCCATTACTTGAAATAACTCCCATTGCTTTAACAGACTAACGTAGCTTGCCCTCACGCAAAATTCTAAAATTCTCCCACACATTCCTTTAGAGGCGGGCAAAGGTGCTATGCACAGAACGCCTTATAAAAATCCATAAGTAAGTAAGGATCGCCTTAACAATGCAAACCTGCCAAGCGGAGCTTGGCTGGTTGGTAGTTACGACTCCATCCACCAAAATCTTGCTAAGGAATCTACCTTCAGTCTGGACAAGGCCATCAGCCGAAAGGTGACAGGCAGCTATGAAATTATCTGGCACCAAAAAGATGTCCTTGTTAAAACCAGCAACGCTGCCTCAACCAAAGCCCTACTTGGCATTAAAATTTTCGGATCAAAACCGGTGAGTTTCGTCATTCATAAGTCTCTGAACTTCTACCGGGGCACAATTCGTGCGCCAGAGGCTTCCCACCTCTCTGAAGACGAAATCGAGCGCAACTTTGATTTTGAGGGCCAAAGTGTGCTCACCATTCAAAGACTCACTCTCCCCAACCCCACCACCGAAAAAGCCCCTCACCGTAAAGACAATCGCTTCCTGGTCACCTTCGACACAAAGTGCCGAGATGACTGTGGCCGTGTCAAACTGGGCGACTGTGTCTACCCAGTGAAGCCGTTCTACCCCAACCCCATCAGGTGTCAAATCTGTCAAAGGTACGGCCACGTTGAGTCCAGCTGTAAAAACCCCGCCCCCCGCTGTGGCAAGTGCAGTGCTGCACACCGAACCAAAGACTGCACCTCCCTTAGCCTCCTGTGTGCTGCCTGTGGCGGCGCCCATGAGGCTACCGATCCCTAAGTGCCCAGCCTGGCTCCGTGAAAAACATGTAAATATGGTGGCTGAAGACGAAAAGCTCCCCTTCGACCTGGCCCGCAAAAAAGTGCGTGAGAGCGAAAAACGCCACTCCCTAACCCAGGCACGTAGTGGCAAGGCCACCGCGGCAGCCCCCAGCACAGCTGGCCAGGCCACTCCTCAGCTCACCGGCTTCCAAAAGCGTCCCCTTCGCCCCCTGATGGAGCCGCTAGTTATGGTACCCCTTCGGCTGGCCATCCCCCATGTCATGCAAAACACGCACCACAGCACAAACACCTTCTAGCGCAAGTGCACTCCCAACACGGGCTGGACGGATCCCCCAGCCAACCCAGACTGCTCCACTCCGGGTCTTCCGCCCAAAAGTACCGCCGCCCCCCGTCCCTCACATGGCATCAGGAAGACCTGGACCCCAACCGAAGGGCGGCAAAGCAGCCCTCAGCAGGTGCCTAGCTGTACCGAGTTTCCCCCGCTCCCAGCCCCTCCCACCCAAAAGTCACCGGTGCACCCCCTTCCCGGCGCCGCCTACGGCGGGCGCTGGGACGGAAACACCAGAGTGGCAGCTCCCCCTTCCAGTAAGACAGCTGCCACTCAAACAGAAAAAGTCAGTGTAGCCACCCAAACCGAAACCTCTCTCACGGACAGCAGCAAAGCTCCTGCCTCTCAAGCACCGACGACCCGCCATTGTGGCTCTCAAACAGACCTGGCATGTCATTACATGCAATTCCAATTTGCCAGTGATTCTGACACGTCAGGTAGCAACAGCGAACCTGATAGTGAGCTGCCCGGGACCGAGTCTTACCCAAATGCTGACAGCATCTCGGTCACAGACTATGTAGAAAATAGTTATCTCATGTCGGCCTCCCCCACCAGTTCAGTCTCATCCAAATCCCTCAGGCCCGGGCAGCCCCCCGGTGCCGAGGAAACTCCGGTACACCCGGCACTCGTCCCCCGTTTCCACTACCAGCGACACGAGTAGCACACATTCCTATCATCTCCGCCCCCGCCCCCGCAAACCCCCCAGCATCTAAGACATTAAACCACCATGGGTTCAATTCTCCAATGGAACACAAACAGTCTAATTGGGAAATTCCCCTTATTTAAATCAATCTTTGCTGAGAAAAAGCCGGCAGTAGCAGCACTCCAAGAAACCCTCTTTAATGATAATGATAATAACAAATTCAAAATCTCGGATCACTCTTGGTACCGCCATAATGTAAACGCTACTGTCCGTAAAGGAGGCACTGTCATACTTATTGAAAATAGCATCCCTCACAGCCAAGTGCCTTTGGTTACGCCACCCGACTGTGTCGCTATTAATGTAGAAATTCAGCACGTCAAATTGACGGTGATTTCACTGTACATCTCTCCAAGCGATCCTGACCCGTCGGCTCGGGACCTCGCCCAGCTTTTGGCACAAATTCCCGGCCCTTTGCTACTACTTGGAGACTTGAACGGTCATCATCCCTCATGGGGCAGCGCCACCACCACTCGCAGAGGCGAAATCATCTATGATGCAATAGACTCAAAATCTAGTTATCTTAAATAACGGCGCTTCGACCCACCAAGCAATGCGCGGTGGCCATTCTGACACTGCCATTGACATCTCGTGCTGCTCTCCTAGAATTGCGTCACTGTTCACCTGGGAAGTCAAAGACAACCCAGGAATGAGCGATCACCTCCCAATAAAAATTGGTATTCCCACAGGCTCAATCGACCATGTTACTCGTTTTACACCCTCATGGAATCTAAAACGTGCCGACTGGAACAAGTTTGAGGCAGAGGTCGACCTCACACTTGTCACCGGAGGTGACCCCGACTCGGCAGACATTGACTCGGTACTAAGAGCCATCAACTCAGCAGCACATTTAGCAATACAAAAAAGTCAAGGCCCCCGAGAGAAAAAGGAGCCCCATGGTGGAATGCAGAGACGGCACACGCCAAAGCTCAAATGATTAGAGCCAGGAAAGCCTACGAGAGGAGGGCACACAGCCCTACTCGCAATGCCCTCTGGGCAGCCAAAGCCCACTTCCAAAACACGTGCAAGCGGGTCCAAAAAGATAGTTTCAACGCCTTCGTTTCTAAATTCAACCCCTTCACACCCATTTCTCAAATCTGGAAAACCATTGGAGCTTTCTCTGCGAAACGACCGCCCCTTGGACCCTTCCCTCAATTGACAATCTCCGGCAAAAACATCACGGTACCCAAGGAAGTCATGGACGCCTTTGCTGATCATTACAATGGCGTTGCATCCAACAGTTCCTACAACCAGCGCTCAAAAGACCAGGCCGAATGGTGCAAACGCCGCACATTCTTCAATTCTAGTAATCAGGAGTACTATAACGTACCTTTTACAATGACCGAACTAAATTACTCCATTAGCAAGTGTGGAAACACTGCAGTGGGCCCGGATGAAATTCACTACTCTTTCTTCAGGCACCTCAGCCAGACAGCACTAAAATATCTTCTCTCGGCCATTAACAACATGTTTCTTAGCGACTCGTTCCCCACCATGTGGCGGGAGAGTGTCATCATTCCCATTCCAAAACCTGGCAAATAAAAAACGGACCCTAAAGGTTATCGCCCCATTTCGCTTACTAGCTGTGCTAGCAAGTTTGTAGAGCGCATGGTCAACGTAAGACTTCACAAAATTCTCGAAAAGAAACTCGATGCTATGCAATCGGGTTTCTGGCGCGGGCGAGCCACCACTGACAATCTGATCAAACTGGTCAGTGACGTCCAAAATGGCTTTTACAAGAAGCAAGGCATAATAGCTGCATTCTTAGATATCAAGTCGGCTTTTGATCGTGTACAAAAAGACGTCCTTTTGTATAAACTTTGTAAACTGGGAGTCCATGGCCACCTTGCTAGATTCATTGACAACTTTCTTAGGGACAGAAAATTCAAAGTGCGCTGCGGCACCACCTTTTCCTATCTGACATCTCAAGACCAGGGCACACCCCAGGGTAGCGTTTTATCTCCGACCCTCTTCCTAGTTATGATCAATGACATTTTTTCCAAAAAGCTACCGCCTGGAGTTAAGTACTCCCTATTTGCAGATGATGTCGCTATTTGGAAATCCACTCCGGTCGACACCAGGCGGCGCAGTCAACCAGAATTCAAAACTGCGACTACCGAATTGCAGGGTAGTCTCGACGACATCCATGCTTGGTGCAATTCAATGGGTCTATCACTCTCGGCCGAAAAGTCATCAGTCGTAGTCTTTGCTAGGCCAGGTGTGAGACACGCTGTTCCTCAGCTCCAAATCTCAGGCAAACCCATTAAATGCGCGAAAAGCTTCAAATTCTTAGGCGTCATCCTTGATACCCGCCTTAGTTTTAACGAGCATATTACCAAAGTCGTATCTAGCTTTCAAAAACGAGTCAATATCCTCCGCATGCTCGGCGGAACAGAGTACGGCGGGGATCGAAAGACCCTGCTCATGCTCTACAAGTCCTTGATCCGGCCCATACTCGAATATAATTCGTTCGTCTTTGACTCAACGAACAACACTAATAAGCTAAAGCTAGAGCGCATCCAAAACGCAAGTATCCGGGCAGCCACAGGCGCGCTCAGAGAATCCCCCATCACCAGCTTGCTAGTGGACAGTGGGCTGTGCCCTCTCCAAACAAGACGCCACTCCCAGCTTATCTCTTACTATATCATGGTCCAATCTACCGAAAATCACCCGGCGAAACAATGTTTCGCCCACCCTGGACGTGTATCAAAAACTAATCGGACAACCTGGTCTCCATTTAAGAATAGAGTAGCTAAGACCCTGGAAACCCTGAACCTTGCGATTCCAGAAGCAATAGGCAAACCCCCACTCTCCCGCTTTTGGACTCGCAAACAGCCCAAAGTCGAGTTTCTTTTCACCACACGCAAAGACAACCTCACCACAGAGGAGATCTCCCAGAAATTCTTAGAGGTCCAGTCTAACAACACTGGCAAAACCTTTATTTTCACCGACGGCTCTAAAATAGGTGAAAAAGTAGGCCTCGGTATCTGGGGGCAAAATATTTGCCTCCAAAAACGACTTCCGGACAACTGCTCAATCTTTACTGCCGAGGCTGTCGCCATTCTAGATACACTAGTCCAGATGAGAACCCTAAATATTAATTCAGCCGTCATCTGTTCAGACTCTAAATCTGTCTTGCAAGCTATCAATAACGTAGTCAACCCCAGCCATCACGTAATAGCAGACATCCAGAAGGGTATCGACGATATCCCAGATGTCTCCTTTCTTTGGATCCCAGGCCACTGCAAAATTTTCGGAAATGAAAAAGCCGACGAACAGGCCAAAAAGTCTCTAGAACTCAGAGAGGTTGCACCTCTCAAATGGTCCGGAGACGATAGCAAAGCTCACCTCCAGAACCATATCCGGAAGTACATCCAAAATGACTGGACCACTAACCACAGCGCCCATTTATTCCATATCAAGCCTAACATCGGCTACTGGCCCAGCTCCAACCAAAACAGTCGTCGGCGTGAGGTCATCCTGACCAGACTCAGAAGCGGACACACCAAATTAATTGCCTATGGGCGTGTAGGTACCTGTGGTACCTGCTCTGCCATGGAAAATCCCTACCATATCCTCATCGACTGTCCCCAGCACGACGCCCATAGGCAGCCCATGCTAGATTATTGCCGCATCAGAAACATCCCAGTAAACCTTTCCACTCTTCTCGGCAATGATCACCCTGAGCTGCTGGACAAGCTCTTTACATTCCTGAAGGCTTCTAGGCTCGAGAGCTTTATCTGAACGTCTATGGTGGCAGGTATGGAAAATACCTGCATCCGAATAGCACCCCTCATATTAGAAATAACAATTACACTATAAACGCCCCTCTGACAAATTTAAACAATAGGTGCTTCAAACTAGGTTTTAACTGTCTGGTCCTAAGGTATGGTAGACTCAGAATAACTCCCACCATAGGAAAAAAGTTCAACTAACCAACTAACCCTACCTAACCATCCGTTCATATTTGCTAACCAACTAACCCTAACTTAAGGACTACTAACTATACTAACCACATCTAAGACTAACAACTAACCAACTCACACCCTCCCTAACACTCTATCTGTTCTATTACCCTTCTCTCTTCCTCTATGCGGCGGCTACCCAGCCAGAGAGAGTGCTGTAACCTCACCTCCTGGTTGCAGGATAAAGACCCGCGGCATCACGTCATGGTGCTTGCGGGTATTTCTAATAACCCAAAATTATTCTTTTTAAATGGAGGAACTCGAGTAACGTAAGCAAACGGTTATTCGATAACAAGGAACAAAATTGAAAAAACTAATCTTTACGCTGGCAAGCCTCTTCACGTACCCTTTTAAATCGTACCTGTGCCCCAGGCTCGGCATCTCTGCCGTAGCAATCCCCTTCCCTCGCAAGTGTTGCTACACGTCGCGACCCATTCCTTGAAATAAGATTCGTCCCTTTGTCCTGCGACATTAAAGTAAACACCCCTCCCGGAAAATTCTCCCCCACACTTTAGAGGCGGGCAAAGGTGCTTTGCACAGAACGCCTTATAAAAAGCCCTTAATTAACTAACTAACCGATCGCCGGCGTTGCCGCGGCGTGGACGCGGGGGTGACGCCTTGTGCTACAACGATGCGTGGAGAAACGGCATGTTAGTAAAGGTAACTTGGTGTTTTATTAATATTTAACCAGATGGAATGTCGACATATGTCTCTTACCTAGCTGCATGCAAAATTTCATTTCCCTCCAATGACTAACCACCCTAAGCCCCGGTGTGAAGCAAAAATGAACCGATAAAATTACCACTTTGAAATGTATTTTACGACTTATAGCTCGGACGCCGTAAGAGATAAGTGGGGGATATGAGTGAGAAAAATGACGGCAATGAAGTTTGCTATCCAGCCGTGTTAAGTTCAATACCATAGCTATTATGTTCTGGAAACCAGGGGGCTCAGAATAAAAAGTTTCAAAACTTACATTTTATTTTTGCCTGTAAAATAAAAAGTTTCAGTATGAAAGTTTTTATCTCTAAATATATAATAAGGGAGGCTATTGTCTTTTATTATCTGAAATGGAAATTACATTTTATTAATTAGATCGGAAGATATAAGGGTTTGAATGATATTTTGGGAAATGCAGACCTTCACGGAATGGGCCAAAAGGGACCCTCAAATTTCCGTTTTCATTTTGTTTTTGTGTTTGTGCAGAACTGCACAAACAGGCCTATAAGTGGATATTTGGCTTAGAACCTGAACTGCCGTAGCTTCAGATATTTCGAGCCTATAGCTTAGACCATGAGTTTTATGCCAAATTTAGGGTGCAAAGCTAATTTAGAGCCTTAAATTTAAAACTTTTTCTTTCCAACTTTCTGTGTGAACTACAAATTTCCCTGATGTAAAAGGGTGCAAGTTTGAAAACCCTATATGAATTAACAATAAAATAGAAAAATAAAAGTTAAAAATCACATAATGCAAAATTCTGGGCAAAATTTTGAAAATTTTGAAAATTGACAACCGTGATGCTTATTCATTTGGAAGTGCCTTCTATCCACAAAAGTTTTAAGTCTCTGATACCAGCGCTCAGAACAGACAACAACAATATAGAAGCCGTTTCTTACTTCGTTCGTCACCGGCTTCTGACAACAACGATGACGAGACCGGAAAAACTGTCAGAACGAAAAACTTTCAGTATAGAAGCCGTTTCTCACTTCGTTCGTCACCGGCTTCTGACGACGACGAGACCGGAAAAACTGTCAGAATAGAAGCCGTTTCTTACTTCGTTCGTCACCGGCTTCTGATTTTGTTGACCAGTGTAATCAAGCCGATAGAGAGCAAGGTATGGCTAGAAATGTTTGAGAGACATAATGTTTATACATCTCCTGGTTCATGGTTTAAATCTCTACATTTTCATGAAAAATTCCGGCTGAATTTCTCGCGATACAAGGGAAAGCACCTCCACCAATCAGCTGCCGCGATTGCCGGCGGGCACAGAGGTTACAGAGGTCACGCTGGGCGCTGCTGACGCCAAGTGCAAGCCTCGGTGGGAGGGGTCGCAGGCGGATTGTAATACCTACAGGTGTGGTGTTAAAAATGGTGGTCGTTGTGCCTGGTGTCAAACTGAGGGAGGGGGACCGGTGTAAGGGACAATCTGTGTACGTGGGTGGATATAAAGATTCGGTGTTTGGGAAAGGTGCAGTGCCGGTAACACTGGAAAATATGAGTGTGAGTTCATTAAATGAGTTCGGTATATGAGTATGCTTGGCGGACAAAATAGCTCTTCAAGACTTTTAAAATTGTCACACTTATTATGATAATGTTATAAAAAAATTAACCGGCAATCGCTCATAGTATAATGGAATTGAAAATGCCAAATATTATATTAATATTTCGACGGCGTGTTATAACATTATCATCATGACTTTCACGCTCATTACAACACTTCAAACTCTTAAAACTGTCACACTTATTAGTAATACAACACACACGGTGTATGTGACATACACGCCTATCTGACATTTCATGCGTATGGAACACTAGAAGTTTAAAATGCTAAAATGACAATTTGAAGCGGAGAGATAAGTAGTTCTAATCGTGTAAACAAGGGGGGGTATAAGGCAAAGCACAAGATGCCCGAGGGAATTAACTGATAAGTATGCATATTGCATTGGCATGAACATCACTGTATTCCTTTAGCATACGCCATTCCCCTACCACTTACCAAATCCTTTCGATGTCACCGCCACTCGGCCTCCAATTGGGTGACGTTGCCGTTCCTAGTTATTGTTTATTTTTATCATTTGTTGTGAAAAGTTATGCACCTTGTTAGATTTTGACCGGAAAGCGAAACCAGATGAAAAAATAATGCACCCAGCATCCGAGACATGATGCATGACCTTATCATGCACTTTTTCTGTTTTTCCCACTGGGCATCACACCCAAAGGGCAGTGTATTTGCAATAACATCTTAAATATTTGCTAATCACATCGTCCCACTATGATGTTAGCCCTTCCTCTGCTGCTGAGGCGGGCATTCAGGACAGCAGCGGGAACGCGCAAAGCACAGCTCATCATACTCAGAGACTAATACACATTTGGCTACTTGCATCACGGAGCTCGAATTATTAAAAAGAGGGTGCGTAGAACGAAGAAGTATTACCAGACAGAAAAGTAGAGGTAAAGCAAGCCCCCAAGATTAAGTTAAGGAGAAGCTCCGTGATGAGACCCGCAGAGGTCCAGTATTTCCATACATTTGCGAGAGACGCCGTTAACATCAATGTCCCGAGGCGCGATACCAAGACTGGCACCATTAAAGGGAATGTGGCACCGTGGTCGAATCCTGGAATTTAGTGAAACTAGGCGTACTTTTGGCCAAAAATAATGAAACCACTCATGATTTCTCTGAAAAATGTACAATAACCTCAATATTTTGTTTTTTAAAATACTCCTCCAGAAAAAGAAATAAATATCAGCCTGTGGATGATGTCACGATCTGGCAACCACTACCATACTTGAAATGCTTCAAGGGCTTCGATTGGCTTATGCTCATCGTGATGTCAGCATATGTCGTCACACCAGCAGCTCACAACAATGGCCGCCCGGCGACGGGATGATGGGGGGCTGGTGTCAGGTAGGTTTAGCTTTTTTCTACGGAAATATCGAGTTCCAAAACAAATGAAATATGGAGTACCGGGCTTTCTGACTTGCTTTACAACTTGGCTATCACGGTTAAAATCACGTTGTGAAGGTGCCACATTCCCTTTAAGAGCTGGCACAATACCAGAAATGTGTCGGAAAAGTGAGGTATGTGCTACCGAATTGCCGAATCAGGCTCGGACATTTCCCTGACCGGACCGGTTATCGATTCACACCTCTAAATTCACTCCCGGATAAAAATAGGGCTCAAAATAAGGCATGAAACAACGACGGTTTCTCTCTAAACACCACAGGGGTTTAGTCACTGACTTACTGTCAGGGGGCGCTGTGGCCATTTCAGTGACCGTTGAGGGTAGATGGGGCGGGGGAGGGCAGATGCCCCCACTTTCCCGCTGGACCTGCCTATGGTCCCTCCTCCCATTCATTCTGACCAGGTTTCAGGTCTGGCAGAAATGTCAAGGACCGCTTGGAGTGCCGCCGTCTATACCGGTGAGACCAGCGTTCGCTCTTGTTCACTTTTTTGACACTAGATGTCTCTGAGTAGGACTCCGATTGATCCTCTCGAGGGCGAATGCCTGGCTGACCTTAACAAAAAATCATCAAAAAATTGACTGAAGAAACAAAAGATATGCAGTTCTGTCAGCAAAGAAAACGCTTCTTCTGTAGCTCCTCCAGTTTCACGAAAGTACACGCCGCTTTTTCCTAGTGACCTGGTTACATTGCGGTGGTGGATCAGGAGTTAGTGTGGGACATCCTAACATTTCTACATGTAGTAGACTCAACAGTAGCCCCCATCAAAAATAGTTAGCAGCACGGGCGTGATAATTCCTCTGTCCCATTGACATCACATGTTAAAATATTCAATTTGGAATGTCTCCAGTTCGCAAATTTGGGTGGTCCCAGAAACAAATTGCATATCATCTGAAAGCACCATTAATTTCCTTTTGGGTTCCGGAGTTGGTTTTACAATGCCCACAAAAGCCTTCCCACAGGAGAGGAAAAACTGACTCGATGTCGCGCCACCACCGACCCTCCCTCCCCCAGCGGGCGGCCGCGCACACGTCACCGTAGCGCGACTGGTAGAGCGCTCGCTTGCCACGCAATAGGTCGCGAGTTCGAAACTGCATGGGAGCACTTAAGCAAATTGTTTTCAACCATGTCTTGAAACTCAATTGTTTTCACGTGTTTTTGCAAACTGATTTTAATAGAAAATTTTTGTTCTTCAGAATATTTCCTTTTCGTGTTTACTGGGCAGATTTAACCTCAGAGCCAAAATACAAACTCGCCGAGCAGTGCCTTCGGAGCACTGATGGAGATGGAGGGAGGAGGTGGGAGTCAGAAGCCCCAAGATTTTGGGTCTCCCACAGGGGCGCAGCCAAAGGGGGCACAGGGAGCACATGACCTCATCAATGCCAGAGTGCCCCTTTGATCGCTAGGCGGTGTACCGTTTGGGCTGTGCCCAGGGGCGCCGCCACAGAATTTTCGCAGGGGGGACGGACCCGGGCTGGTGCTGACCGGGGAGGCGAATTTTGAGCATATTCGGTACCTGACAGCATTAATGACGATTGACCCAAAAATTTTGGGGGGGGACGTCGCCCCTGGTTGGCCAACAGGGGGGACGCGTCCCCCCCCGCTTTCGGCGCCCATGGCTGTGCCGCTCGAAATTTAGTGTCCTACGCCGTAGAACCTAGATGCAAGGTGACCACATGTAGCAATTGAAACTATTATTAGACAATTTAAACTATTTTTGGTCAGGTAGGGAATTCTGTCGCGGTTCATGGTACCCGGGAAGAGTATGGGCACTTAATACGCGTCCAGATAATGCCTCATCGTCGCCAATAATCGTATGGGCGAAGGCATTCTGGTGCCCATTGAGTTCACTTGGTGCCACCTGAGCTGGTCAAAGGCCATATGAACCCATCTAAAGCCAATTGAGCTACTCTGATGACCCCATAGCTGAAGGCTAGTCTATTCCCTGGGGAAAATTGAGCTGTTCTGGAGGGGGGGGCTCTGATCCACATCATTGTTGCCCTGAGCTGGTCTTGAATAGATGTGAAATAAAAACACAAGGCCAACTACCATCATCTCGGGGGGCCACTGAGCTATATTCTAGTCCCTGGTTGCACAGCTGGGGGACAGCTGCCTTGTGGGGCTCTGTCACACTAGGTGGTCCCCGGGCTGGTCTTGAATAAAGGATCACCATAAATTCAAGACAGTCTTTGAAAACTCTTAAAATATGATATATCTACAGGTCATAGGGACATCCCTATGGTCATAGAGAAATACGGGTATACAGGGGATATGACCCTCCAGGGCATAGGGGCAGCCAGTGAAAGAAAATGAGGCAGGTGACTCGATCAGGAAGTTCCGGAAAATACAATCCCAACATTAATGGCTCTTAAAGTAAAAATAACCACCTAAATTTGCCTTGAATTGAGGGATATTTCCCAATAAAATCTACAATCTGGCGGGTTGAAGGAGGGGCGACTGGAATCACCTGGTCAGGGGCGAGAGGCCGCAGGAAGCTGGAAGGCTTAGATAGATAACATATTTTTGCAGGCAGTGTTTAAAACGATGGTGTCGGAAGGGTCGGCATGAAACGGGAAGGCTTGGGAAACCTGACGTCGCTCCCTGCTAGCCATGGATGTGAGAGACTTAACACTCAGCGAGCCATTCCAACCAGTGCACAGACTCCCACCCCATATCCCGAAATGGTGAGTTTGTCACTTCATGTGTTCACTATTACACATGTGCACTGATAAGACTAGCAGCACGGGTAAGTGCACACAAAGGTCCAGGCGTTCTTGGCCCGTAAGGTACTGTGACGGGGAGCGCCGCTGGGCGACCGTGGCGGCGGCGGTCGGGTGCGCGCGACGGTCGGCTGGCCGTCCGGCATCGGTCGGCGACGATTCGCGCCGATAGCGCGCGCCGTTCGGGCGATACGCAGTGCCGTGTCCCGCTGGTGGTGGTGTGCACACGTCTCCGCCGGTCGTCCATGTTGCGGGCGCAACACACAAAAATATTTATAGTGTGAGAGGCAACAAGAAGGTATTGCACCGCTTTCGTAAGCTCAGACACACAAGCTACAGCAGTCCAAACCCCCACTGGACAAGTCCAAGGGCTGGATTCGGTTTACAACGACCCACCCATCCCGGCTGCTTGAGTCACCTTATAGGATTTCGGGTTGACCTTGCCCTCCGGGTTAACCTGTCTCAAATCAGTGAGTTATTAGCTGCGCCTATTTGTGTTCTGAACCTACTTTGACTGGCAGGCTTTCCCGCATAGGAGCGGTACCACGATCGTCTTAACTCTCACGGCCCCGTTGTTACTTCTTAATCAATATTACTCCTGTATCAGTTACGAGGTAATGGTGACAATACCGTCGTTTACACCCTTGAGTTTTGCTCAATCGTCCCATTCCAGATGTTATCTGGATGAACATCTATATCATCCCTTTTGCAACATGAACGCTTAGATCCGGCTCTTTCACTAGCCCTATCGAGCCTTAAAACTATTTCATTCATATGGCCATCCATGCTTTCAACTGCTTCATTCGCGCATCATGCACTCCTCCCCATCGTTGAGACGGTGAAAGCCCTAATGTGTTCCCCCTCGACACCATCTAAGCGTTCAATGTCGTTGTACCTTAGGTTCTTGGTATAATCAGGATGTCGATGTTCTGTTCGCCCTGCAGGTTGACGATGCCTACCGGTCGGACTTACAACATCAACCAAACTCGGGTACTGATACTGTTCCCTAAAAGTCCGGCAAAACATAGAGAACATACTTTCCCCACGCTCTTGTTATCAGTCTAGACTAGTCTGGCAAAAATTTAGGTTCTCTTACCTATTCTGTTCTTTCGCTTTTGCCGTATTTGTGCACGCGTTACCCGGGTCAATGTCTCCAACTCTACCATGCTTAAATTTCACTCGACCTTAAAACCTTGTATCCTCATCCTCTGGCCTCCCAAATTCGTAAACCTCGTATCCTCATCCCCTGGGCCCCCATTTCCTTTATCCTTATACCTCAGTATCCTCCGGCCCTTAATCCTCCAATCCTCACTTCCTATAAACTTATTTCCTTCTTACTTCCTGGGCCTACCCTTCTTCCTAATCCTCGTGCCCTCGTATCCTCCGGCTCTTAAAATCCTCCAATCCTAACTTCCTATAAACTTATCTCCTTCTTACTTCCTGGGCCTACCCTTCTTCCTAATCCTCGTGCCCTCATATCCTCCGGCCCTTAAAATCCCCTTATCCTCTTTGTTCTGTTGACCCCGGGGCCCAACATCCTTGCTACTCTTACGATATTAAATCCTCCAGCTCCCTTTTTTGCATCATTCGACCTGGTTCCCCAATAGGACCCTGGGCCCGTCCGCTGCCCAGAGACCTGCCTTTGTCGAGTGTACAGTACATCACACTCCCCGTTTCACGGAAAATGGCTCTGAAGGGCTTATTGGGCTAACGAGACCACGGTCAGTCTCACCCCCTTTCCACCCAGGAGAAGGAAACGCCTTCTTTCAGTCGGTTAGACTACTGTCCAGCGCCTTGGAGTTGAAAGATGTCAATCATAATCATAATTTCGTAGACAGTGGTTTTGAAGGGCTTCTTGGGCTATTGAGACCACGGTCAATCTCACCCTTTTCCACCCAGGAGAAATAAACGCCTCCTTTCAGTCGGTTAGACTACTGTCCAGCGCCTTGGAGTTGACAGGTGTCAATCATAATCGTAATTTCGTAGACAGTGGTTTTGAAGGGCTTCTTGGGCTATTGAGACCACGGTCAGTCTCACCCTTTTCCACCCAGGAGAAGGAAACGCCTTCTTTCAGTCGGTTAGACTACTGTCCAGCGCCTTGGAGTTGACAGGTGTCGATCATAATCGTAATTTCGTAGGCAGTGGTTTTGAAGAGCTTCTTGGGCTATACTTTAGATGCATTCCTCCTCGTGTGGCTGTAGAATTAGTTTCATCAACGACAACTACCTCCTTTTAAGAGCCACCTCACGGCTGGCTACCGCCCGCAAATCCCTGGAGGGAGCTCAGCTACATTTGACGGGAATCCCTCCACTACGATGCTTTATTGCCTGTCTGTAGTTAAAGATTGCAATGGCCGAGACTACTAATGGACAATGTTTGCTTATTTTCTCTCCTCTGCACATCAACTAAATCACACGGTCGTGATCAATTCAATCTTTTGTACCCAAAACTCTGACACTACCTATGGGCCTAGATAGGAATGTTATGCTTCTAGTTCTAAACCTGGCCCGGTCAACTATTGTTTATTTTTATAGTTTACTGTTATTTTCCACGATGAGGTAATTTTCACCCTCCCCCTTTGCATTTACATTCCGCGTTGGGGTCTAACCCGATACAGATGTACCACAGGTTGCCACGGATCATTAGGATCGGTTCAGATTTACCCACTGGATCGGCCGAAGCACCATATCAACGATCAGATCATTGTATTAATGATAAGATCTCAATGGTGAATCTGTTTTCCTGTACCAGTGGGGGATGGAAAAAAGGCATTGCCTAAGACACAGCCCGCTAGCAGTACCCAATCTATGAATGGGCAGCCGGCAGAAATCGCTGTGAATTGGGCGTCAATGCAAGTATAAATGTACCCCTCCCTTTTTTATTTTCACGGGGAAAATCCAAATTGTACCCATGGCTAAAAGAAAACAATGCTACGACCGGTCCTTCCACTATTCTTGGGAGCTGCGCTATTGGCACAGTAACCTGGAGTCAGGGCCAGGGTCGGCAATTAAACATTCATTCCCCCTGCCTACATACTGCCGTGGACTCACAAATCTTCCATCGCCGCCGGATAGAAGTGCATTGGCAATCACGCCTAACAAGTTGGATATTTTCAAGCTTACTTCAGTACCTTTTCTGCATAACGAATTCAAATAACGTTTACTGTGATGAAATTGCAGTTCTCCGGCCGGCCATCGCCTCGGAATTTTTATGGCGGTCCGGGACGCGGCGGTGGGCGTCGTCGTAGTGGTGTCAACAACATAAGAAGAGAACATGAAAACGTTCCGTTGAATGGTCGAATATTTTTACCGCGTTTCTCACACCTCTATGCCCGCCAAACCACCCGGTCACGTTTTGAATTTATTTTCATCTACAAAGCTGTGGCGATACATACACGCTTACAATGCGGCCTCCGGATTTTCCTGCGGGAAAACAGCACGCCTAGCATTTACCCTCATGATTGCCTCCTCACGATGTCAAAGCCAATAGCTTGCGCTTTCGGTTTTATTGATACGCCCCCCCCCCCCACTTTTTCAATGAAAGATGGAAGCTATCATTTAATTTTTATACCATCCGTGAATTTCAAGAATTGTCAACAAAGAATATCAATACATCACCCAAAGAATTTACATGTCCTGAATATACCTGCAAACTAACATCCCCAGTGTCACACGTGTCTAATAAATTGACAGTGTCCCGCCGTCGATTACGAGTTTCATTCTAGGCCTATTTTGGAGGAAACGCATTTCTGTTTGGTGAAAGCAGCCGGGGAAGATTGGAGCCGAAACCCTTTCCAGATAACTGGGACCGACCTGAGTGAGAGTATGGATGCTATAGTTGTGGCCCGTGCTTGGCTGATGATGGTGGCGAAACATTGCAGTCGGCAGGATGGCTGATATTAGAGATGCTCCACCGGTAAAGAGTTGCGACAAAGGGAGAACGCCTGAGCCCGCGTCACAGAGAGTGCGAAAGCTGAGAGCTGAGAGCTGAGAGAGAGCTTCCAAACAGTGATCTTCCCTTATATATTTTCTGCGGCGACCGCCTGAGGCTTGGTCTGACGCCTTCTCATGTGTGACGTCATCTCTCAGCAAAACCCAGGTGACGTCACCTCTCCGGGCAAGACTTCCGATTTTGCCGGAGGCCCTGGTCGCTGTAGCCAGTCCCCCTTCTCGAAGCTTCGTGCCTCCTCCTTTCCGCTTCAGGGCAGGGTGGTGTGTCGAAGGGGGGATTTGGACACGCCTAAGTGGTGCATTCGTCGTGGACGTGGCGCTAAAGGTATTTGCCCCAGGCCAGGGTTGGCCGTGAGCTTGCCATGCTGAACTGCCCTGGGGGTGAGGTTGGCCCTGTCCGTAGCCTTGAAAATTGCTGGCGCAGCATGCCTGGCCATTTTTATTTGTCCCCTCCGTTGTCCGGACTGGGTGCACGCTAGCTTGTTCACCAGAAAGAGGCCCTGATAACCAATTGTTCTCACATTTCTTCTAACCCCTCCCCCTCTTCTTACCACCGCAGGGATGGGTGAGGCGTTGCGGCTTCCACGCGGCTCTAACGCCAGGGGGAATCTTGGGTGGTGCCAGGCTGCTCGGGCCTGGCCTGCGGCGACTGCAGATTTATCTTGGGGACCGGGATTTGTGTCCGCGCCGCGCGGCGTGGGATGCTGACGGAACAGAGGCGGCCGACTCGTAATGCTTTTCCAGTCTCCACTTGTTGTACCATTTCCAACGTGTGATAATTTGTATTTTTCTTGGCCAAGCTCTTCTTGGTTAGCGTGTGAAATAGTTTCAGGATATCGTTCAGGCCATTAATAATTATTCCAGGAAGTTGCCGAAATTATTTCGTCTATTACTATCGTGAAACTGGAACAAGGTATGGAAGGATTCTCTGGGAGTAGAAACTGGCTGCTCCACCAATAAAAATGCGTTATATCCCTACCGGCGCAAATGTAACCCTTACAGTACCCTCCCACAACACATATGGATGAAAACCAATATGCGAACCACATGTGCAAAAACCAGAAGTACAGACATATACATCACTAGTGCAGAATAAAAGACAAGGAACAAAACAGAATACGAAAAACACACGATGACTGTGGCATCCAGCGTGGCTAAGGAGAGAATGAGAGAGCTCTCACTCTCTGAGAGAGGAGAGTGTGAGAGCGGGGAAAGCGACAGGTGGGAAGGAAGGTGAGGAGGAGGGGGAGGAGGAGGAGGAGGAGGAGGAGGAGGAGGAGGAGGAGGAGGAGGAGGAGGAGGGAGGAGGAGGAGGAGGAGGAGGAGGAGGAGGAGGAGGAGGAGGAGGAGGAGGAGGAGGAGGAGGAGGAGGAGGAGGAGGAGGAGGAGGAGGAGGAGGAGGAGGAGGAGGAGGAGGAGGAGGAGGAGGAGGAGGAGGAGGAGGAGGAGGAGGAGGAGGAGGAGGAGGAGGAGGAGGAGGAGGAGGAGGAGGAGGAGGAGGAGGAGGAGGAGGAGGAGGAGGAGGAGGCTGAGGAGGCTGAGGCTGAGGCTGGGGCTGAGGCTGAGGCTGAGGCTGAGGCTGAGGCTGAGGCTGAGGCTGAGGCTGAGGCTGAGGCTGAGGCTGAGGCTGAGGAGAGAGAGAGAGAGGGAGAGAGAGAGAGAGAAAGAGAGAGAGAGAGTGACAAAACTTGTAGCTTGCCGAGACACTACGAACAAGGCTAGTGAGCAAAATTTTGCTGTTATCTAGAATTGCTGAGTGACAAGGGTTTGCCTCAATACTGGCTTAGAAAAATTCTCTTGATTACTTTCTTAAAGAATACTTTGTTGCGAGGTATGTCATTGATATCGCTTATGTTTGATGTTACGGTCTGATGTTCGATACTAAATCTGATCTTTTAAAGGCAACTGCAGACAATCAACTGTAAAAAGACACTGAAGTTGAAAAATATAATTTCATCAACTAGAAGCAGACAGCGCACATACTAAATATTATGATCAGAGAAAGCTTTGCATTATTTTTTCAGGTGTGGTTGTGGGGGTCCCCTTACACTGCAGGCTGTGTGAACTGACCTTGCCCACAAATGTTCTAAGCTTAATTTTCACTGTGCCTGCTGCAGGTGCAATGATATCATTTGTTGGGTTTATCATTTCTTGCCATTTTATTTTTTCTCATCATAGGATTAAGCAGTGTGTGTGTTGGAAAAGTGCTTAAATTCCCAAAAGAAATTATCAAGATCAGATTAATGTGACTCAATGGAGAGGGGAGGCTGGTGATGCTCCAGGAAGAAAAAAAACTTATGTTTGCATGCTTCAAATTTTTTTTCCAGTATGTGATTGTGGCTCCCTCTTGTACTGTGGATTGTGTGCATTGGATTTATCATGCTGTGCAATTGTGTGTTTTCCTGAGCATAGGATTAAGCAGTGTCTGTGTGTTGAAAAGGTGTTTGTGCATTCCCAAAATATATCAATATCAGATTTATGTTGCTCAATAGAGACGGAAAGAGG
Organism: Lepas anatifera; assembly: GCA_034440635.1. NCBI lineage: Eukaryota > Metazoa > Arthropoda > Thecostraca > Lepadidae > Lepas > Lepas anatifera. Next base: position 795,640 of record JAOTON010000383.1, read on the forward strand.
TAGCTAACATGCTAGGAAATAAAACCAACAGTTTCGAGATCACATACTATTATACCTTTAGCATTGTTTCAGGGGAACATTGATTTATTTCTTGCTATTCGTGGATCTTGGGACATATTGAGAAACAAGGCCAGAGAGTGGAGACATCTGCCAGATGATCACCAGATTTTATGCATCAGGGTAAACCCAGTATAAATAAAAAGATGAAAATAAAGAAGTGCAAGCAGACTTAGAAAAACAAGTGTGTGCAAGCGACCTTCCTCGGGAATCATTGCAAGCCATGGAACTTAATAAACCCACTTTCTATGCTGAAAAATGCATTTACCATAGAGCCAGAGATGACCGCATTTTACCCAGCTTCTAAGGAAATGTTCAGAAACATAAGTGACAGCATAATTCATTTGCTTTGATTTGTAAATTTACCCAAAGTTTATGTGTCTACCACAATCTCCTGGAGTCACAATCTCCTGAACATACCTAAGGGCTGACCAAATGGAAATAATATATCGTAGAAATCCACCATATATCACAAATTGGGTTATTTTGAAGCACACCTTTTGTTGGCGAATGCTTCTTATCTTCATCTTGGCTGCAGCATACACGTTTCTCATGTTACAGGTAACACATATCTGTCAATGAAGGGGCTCTCAACAGAAAAGCAGTGAAACAGAGAGAACCCAAGCAAAATTTCAGTAAGAAATTTAGTAACAACAAATAAATACTCGGCGACTGCTGGAACCACCTCACTCCTCCACAATCAACAACAACCATCCAGCGAGCAAGCGCAGGCGGGGCGCGAGAAAAAGAACCGGTGCCACTCGATGGAAAAAATGCGGCTTACAACTTGTTTTTTTAGTGTCCGTCTTTTGGAGGAGTTATCATATGGCAGCACAAAACTTCGGGCTACCCGTCATCTACTACCCTGCTCAATATAAACTTGACTGATATTACTTCATAATTGGAAGGCACTATGTCGCTGTGCCAGTTTTCCACTACCCACGCATAATTATACTTCATTCTTCCCGCTTACTTGGTACCGCATTTCAGCTCATCAATACCAAGGACATCCGAAAACTTGAACGTATGAGAAAGTGGTCGGACACGATCAAAGGCAGTTGCATTTCAGTGACTCCCCCCCGTTTCCCCGTTGTCTGGTGTATGGTTTGGAGATGAAATGAGTGGGAAAGCCGTGTAGAATTATCCTATAAAAACCGTATTTATCAACGGACGTCGAGTTTTTGGATGAACGAAATTTGAAGTCACGTATTTTTTGGACTTCGCAATATTTTAAAATGATTTTGCTTGTGACATGTCTTGTTTGTGAAATCACCGTATTTTTTAGCTCTTTTTGAGGTCCAGCAGCATGTTTGTTATATCCTGTGTATGGGTCTAGGGTATTTAAAGTTGCTGTAGGTACTTAGATTTATCTTCTTTTTTATTGGTTGCCCATAACCCGAAGTGGTGCGGGATTTTATCCTTCAGATTATCTTTTTTCAAACAAAAATGGCCAACATAATCTTGTTTTCCTTTTTCATCCATTGTTTCCAGCCTAACACATTCCAATTCATATCTTATTTACGGAAATGTGCTTATTGTCCAATTATCTTCCTACATTTTGCAACCAGGCGTCGTTCCACGATAAATTGCATATCGAGATTCGATTAATTGCACATAGATTGGAGACCCAACTGCTTCCAATGTTGATGGAAATTATTGCAGTTTTATACTTTAGTAGGAGTTAACCATTGGGCCCTTAAGTGTTTGACTAACCCTTGGAAAAATTGCAAGTGTTGTAGAATGTAATTTTTGTGGTTTGAAATATTTGTTTTACTTATTATATATCTTTTCAACAAAGTCTCTATGAATCAGATTGTTTCTCAATCAAAACGTCTACATGAATCTGGTAGTCCTGTGTTTGATGTAACTTTCTATTGATTTGAAGGTGATTTTTTTCGGCCCATAAACAAATTAATAATATAGTCGCTTCATGTATTCGTAGTCATAATTATATTCACCTGCCAGAAATGATCCCTTGCGATATGTAAGGGTAGTTGGCGCCGCGGCATAAACTTCTGAGCTTACTTTAGCGGGGCTTAATTTTGTGATGATGATGATGATGTTTCCGGCACTCGGCAGCTGCCATATGGGAGGCGCCTCGTCAGAGGCGTCCCAGCCGCCGGATGAAGGCCGCCAGCCGAGGCGGATCACCCAGCGCCTCTTGAATTGTCGGGTCGTCCCGGCCAAAGACATTTTGACGGAGAAGAGCTCGCGCTGGGCATTCTGTTAAAAGGTGCTGCATTGTTTCCTCGTCCTCCCCGCACTCCGGGCACGTGCCATTTGGTGCCAGCCCCACCCGGTGCTGGTAACTGCGGAGGAGAAGAGAGTGGCCCGTCCGCAGCCTGGCCACTTCGGTGGATTCTAGGCGGGAGAGGCCATGTTTGTCCCCTAGGACCACTCTCTTGGTGCCGTTTTCCTCCGCATATCGGGTGGTGCTGACACTTTCAGTCCACAAGCTGTGCGCGTGGCGCCTTATGCAGCTGTTCGCGGAGTTAAAATCAATCTGGGTGGAACTCTGGTCCAGTGTGGCAGCGGCACGCGCCACTTCGTCGGCGAGCTCGTTTCCCGGTAAGCCAGCGTGGCCCGGGACCCATTGAAGGGTTAGGTGGATGCCCATGCTGGCCAGGGTCGAGAGTTGGTGCCAAACCGAGCCTGCCAAGGCATCGGATTGAGCGTGCGGGCCCTCCGCCAGGCGGGTTAGGGCGGACTGCGAATCAGTGCAGACTCGCACTTCTCTCGGTCGACACTCGGCTGCGATCGTCAACAGATGGCGCAGGGCCGCATCCAGGGCAGCTAGTTCTGCCCGGAAACTGGACGTGTAGCGGCCGGCAGGGACTCTGATCCGCTTCACAGAGTTGTTTTCCCTGAGTACCACTGCGCCTCCACCGCCATGCTCAGTGCCACTTGTCGCGGATCCATCCGTGAAGATTGAGATATCCGCTGGCGGGAGCGCAGCCAGAGTCCTTTCCGCCGCCGCGAGTCGTGCTTCTGGAGGGTCCGTCTTCTTCGTCTGGACGACTAGTTTCGTCCGAATGTCGATATTCGGGGATGGAGTCTCCCATGGCGCGACCTGCGGTGTAACCTGCAGAGGCTCCACGGGAAAAGCGGCTAGGCCTGCCTCTGCGGAAACTGCCAGGCCGGTCTCGGCCCATCCGCGGTCCTGCTGTAGCCTCAGGCTGGGTCTCTCCGCAAGCAAGAGCGGTTGTAGCGGGTCGCCCGGAAGGTCGCGGACGTGCCGCTGCACCGCGATGGCCGCGAGCTGCTTTCGTCGTATGCTGAGAGGCATGACGTCCGCCTCTCGCTCCAGAGCGGCCGTCGGCGTCGACCTCAGGCAGCCAGTTATCGTCCTGCAGGCCTGTCGCTGTACGACCTCGAGGCGTTCTAGGTTAGAGCTCGCCACCCCAGGCATCCAGCCACCGGCCGCGTAGTCTGCACAGGATCTGATGAACGCGAGGTACACCAGCCTGAGGTCGGACGCCGCGGCGCCCCAGGACTTGCCACTAAGCGCCCGTAGCGCCCCACTCCTCTTCTTCATTTTGCACCTCAGGTTCTCGATATGGTGGCGGAAGGTCAGCGTCCGGTCGTACGTGACCCCTAGGAATGTCGGGGTCGCTTCGTGGCTTAGTCGAGCAGCGCCGAGGGTCAGGTTGCACTCTCGTCTGGCCTCTGCTGGGTCGAGGGAGAAGAGGGTACCAACTGTCTTCTCTTGGCTTATGGTTAATTTCCACTCTTCCGCCCAGGCCGTAAGGCAATCCAGAGCTCTTTGGACTCGTCGCTCTGCCGCAGCGACGGTCCGGTCAGTGGCCCAGATTGCCAGATCATCGGCGAACAGCGAGGTCTGGACGCCAGGTGGTAGGTGCTCGATGAGGTCATTGATGTAAGAAATGAATAAGGTGGGAGAGCAAACGGCCCCCCTGCGGCGTGCCCTCACGGATGCATCTGAAGCGTCCGCACTTCCCGTTATATGTGACACAGGCCTGGCGGTCGGTCAGAAAGGATCGGACCCAGGCCAGGTAGCAGCGCGGGAGGCCCATCTTAGCGAGCTTGTAGATGATTCCCGTGCGCCAGGCCTTGTCGAAGGCGCGCGAGAAGTCCACCAGGACCATAACGGTTCTCTCTCGCTTCTGGAAACCATCGGCCACGGCCTGGGTCACCTTTAAAACTTGATCCTCAGTGGACCGACCCTTCCTGAAACCGGTCTGCACTGGGGAGAGGAGGCCTCTTGACTCTAGCAGATGGGAGAGCCGGGTTTGTACTAGTCGTTCTGCTAGTTTAGATGTGCAGCTTAAGAGGCTTATTGGTCTGTAGGAGCCTACTTTTCCTTTTGGCTTGCCTTTCTTGGGTACCGGTATAATCATCGCTTTCTTCCAGGCCAAAGGCAGCTCTCCCCTCGTCCAGGTCAGATTTATGAGGTCAAGCAGTCTGGTGCGGCCATGGTCAGAGAGATGGGTGAGCATTTCGTTTGAGATGCAGTCCAGCCCTGGGGCGCGCTTTCCCGGCAGGCGCTTGAAGGCGTCATTCAGTTCCTGTTTAGTGAACAGGCCGCAGCATCCCGTCCGCTCCCCCTGGCACTGTCTGCATGCCACTCTGAGGTGGTTGGTGACGGCGTGCTTGTATTTGCGGTCCCTTTTCACCCTCGGTGGTAGGTGGCTGACTTTGGCGTACTCTTTGATGAAGGCGTTCGCTTTCTTGGTGTCAGCGGTAATGGTTTTCGCGCCAATCTGAAGGGCCTCATCTTGTCTGCCGCCGCTTTCCCGGCCGTCGATAGTTCGGATGGTCCTCCAAACTTTCTGGGGGTCAGAACGTAGACTGAGATCGCCCGCAAAGCCTCGCCAGGACTCTCGTCGTGCGCGCAGAATTAGAGAGGATGTTTCCCTCGACGCGTGGGTCCAGGCCGGCACTTGCTCTGGGTCGGCTCTGGCGAGGGTACGGAGGCGATTCCGTTTGCGGACTGCCTCGTCCACTTCTGGTGTCCACCAAGGCTTAGGGGACTTCCGGCTGCCTCTGGGGATGGTCTCAGCGGCAGCATCAGTTAGAATACGGGTGAAATCCCGGGCGGCCACTGTAACGGAAACCTCTTCCGTCCATGGCTGCAGGGTGGCCAGTCTCTCGTCGACTATGTTGGCATACTGTCTCCAGTCCGCTTTCTGGTAACTGTACCGGGTCCTCGGACGAGGTCTCGCACTCGATTTCCCTGTTTTGATCTCGATGATGATTGGTTGGTGGTCGGACGATAGTTCTGGCTTGGTCTCCCATCGCACCCGACCCACCCACCTTGAGTGGTGTAGTGAGACGTCCGGCGCCGATTGGGAGAAGGGTGGCGCTCTGCTCTGACGGGTGGGCTCCCCGCTGTTTGCCGGGACGAAGCTGTGAGCGGCACACCAGTCGTCGATCGTCCTGCCTATGTCATCTTCGGATACCTGGAGGTCCCAGAGGGGACTGTGTCCATTTGCGTCGGCGAGTATGAATGTATTTGCAGTGTGGGGCCAGTAGTCCGGATCGAAATTTTGGACACGGTCGTCTCCAGCACCTCTCCTAATAGGAGGAACGTACACATTGACTATTGTGATTCGTGCTCCCATGCAGGTTTCGACGGCGACAGCGTCGGTCGTCGGGTCGTTGGGGGCAACACTGGGCCGCTCCAGGCATCTGTACGGGATGCCTTCGCGGATTAAGGTCGCCACTCCTCCGCCCGTATCAGAGTTTGCACGTCTACCTCTCGTTCGGTCTTGTCTGACGACGTGATAGCCCTGCACTTGGAATTTGTCATTCGACCTCAACTTCGTTTCTTGCAGACAGACGAGATCCGGTTTGTTGACGTGTAAAAATCGTGTAAAATAATTTTGTCGGTGTGGGCTCTCTACTGTTCTAGGGTAGGCTCATATTGGAGGAGTTCGATTGTTAATTTGAGACGTGTTTTCTCCCTTCTCCAGATCCTTTCTTCGCCCATGGCTACTTATGACCATTGACCTCGGCCCACACGGACTGAATTCGGTTAAGAGCCCCTTAGAGAGGATCTGTTTCTGTGTTGCGCGGGTTGCTACGTTTCCCGATAGATGGCAGCGACACTGAGGTCACCGATCACGTGACTCGGCCTGGTTTAGTTTGATCTATCGAAATTTTGTGAAATTTGAGTTCTGCAGCGTTTATTCGGAAACATACGTATATAGATCGCATTGGTGCAAACGACTGCGTTACATTTGAAAGTCTGAGTGGCATGAATATGACTATATGTTGCGTTTTGTTAAGGTGACGTGTGATTTAAATTTGGCGTTGCACTAAATTTGGCGAGCCAGTGGGCCGGGCCGAACCCGGCACAGTCTCGAGGGCGCGGGTCATTCTGGTGCCGGTTTACTTGGTGGAAGGTTACGCTGTTGGACTTTTTTGGATTCGCAACCATGGTCGAGGCCGTCGATATTTCGAGGCCGAAGCGTCGCGCCGCTTCTGGGGGTGGGCGCTTGTAGCGCTGCCACATACTGTACGGATCTACCCTTTCGAAGTCGCCAGGCTGCAGAGGCGCAACGTGCCTGTTCCGACTGTTTTCGGCGGCCGAGGCGGCTACAGTTACGACACGCCTCTCATCGGAGGGAATCTGGGAACATCGGCTGCTCCGCAACAGCTGGGACAGCGGAGCCAGTGAGGAGCGGCGCGTGCTGCAACGGTATGTGCGTACGCAGCGATGTTTGCGGTGTGTTGGTTTTCTGGTGGGCCACGGCGGTAAAGCTTCGCAGTTTGATGGGACATTCTGCACAATAAGTGAAGTTCTGCAGCAGTTCTGCAGAATCCAGATTGCCGTGATCACAAGAACACGGGCGGCTTTCATAAGTGCTTCATTTGGAGTTTGCTGAACTCGTTGAGATGGTGTTACTGATGTGATGTATCACTGTTGGCTATTGTTTCTTGATGTATGTACGCCAACCCATAGAATGTCGCCTGCCTTCCGTTCCCGAGTATATCCTTGGATCCAGAGCACGCCTGGTTGGTTCTTTGGATAACGTATTGACTGGATTAAGTAGGTGTTATTCGGTTTAAGTGCCCCTAACATTTCTGGTTGTTTCTGGGAGCCGGAGGGCTGGGTTTATCCTATGGTTGGGATTCTCTGGTTCGGATTCTGGCTTAGGTGTTGGATTTAGTTCTTGTGGCGGGATAAGACAACGAACATTGGCACGGATGCTGACTATATGATTCCTGCTAAATGGTAAGTGCGGCATATGTGCATTGGCATAGGCGTAGGAACCGGGGGGGCCAGGGGGGCCACTGCCCCCCCCACTTTTCTGTGATGGGCCCCCCGCAACGGAGATAAGAATATCAACAACTGTAATATCAATCAAGAAGTTCAAACTGGCCCGATAGCGTGCCCTGGAACCCCGTTAATTTTACCTGTGCCCCTAAACTAAGTTAAGGTCCTATGGGTCTATTTTAAGGCCCCTGAGCTTCTCGGGGCCCCTGAACTGATGCCATACGAGCTAATCTGGGCCCCTTGAGCTGAACTGAGCGCCCTTGAGATGGTTTGGGCAGCCTTAACTGTTCTAGGATGCCTAAACTGAGCTAGGAGCCGTGACCTTGAACAGGGCCCCGTGAGTTGGCCAGACCCTGTATCCACCGACCTGGGGGGGGCTGAGCTGAGCTGGGACCGTAAAGTTAATATTGTCCCTTGAGCTAATCTGGATCTCCTGTGATGCACAGAAGACCCTAAACTTATCCGAGGCCCCTCCACAGTAATAGGGCCCCTGCCCTGAAATTGGGTTATAAGCTTTAATTGAAACCCTGAACCGTTCTGAAACTCCATATATGCCGACAAGGGGCCCCTGGATGATCCGGGCCCTTAAGCTTATCTGGTCATCAGAGCTAATATGGGCCTCTGTGTTGAACTGAGGGCCCCTGAGATGGTCTGGGACCCTGAGAACCACGGTTTTGCGGGGCCCTGAGAACCACGCTCTGGGGGCCCATGAGACTAGCTCGGCCCCCTCCCCTGAGACAGACTCCCGGGGCCCCTGATACCGACTTTTGGGGCCCCTGAGACCAACCCTCTGGGGCTCCCGAAATCTACTTTCGAGGGGCCTTGAGACCAACTCTCAGGGTGGGGGCCTTGAGGACGACTCGGGACGACCTAAGAACGAATCTTCAGGGGTCCCTGAGACTGACTCTGGGGACACCGTGATCAGAGAATCCTTTGCAGTGGTTCAGATTGGCCCAAGGGGGGGGGATCGGCGGACGCTTAGGGCCCTCTTGGCTACACCACTGCATCCACACCTTCGGGGGCCCTCAAAAATCACCATTTGGAGGCCCCTAAAATAATTGCTCCCCCCAGACAAATACTCTGGAGCCCCTTGAAACTGATGCACGGGGGTTCCTAAGACCAAGCTCGGGGTACCACTTAGATCAGGCTCAGGGGCACCCTTAGACCCATGTTCGCACTTTGCTCAGGAGTAACTCGACACCGAGGTTCCGGGGCCCTCAAGATCAATATTTTGAGCCCCTCCCCCCGAGACTAATGCTCGGTACTCTGGAGCTCCTCGAAGCCGATGCTCGGGGGTCCTGAAACCAGGCCTGGGGGACCCTGAGACCAAACTCTGAGTCTTATGAGGCCAATGTTCGTGCCTCACTCATGGGTCCCTCGATATCAATAGTCGGGGGCACCCCGAGGGGGCCCTGAATCCCTGAGACCAAGCTCGGGGGCCCCTGAGACCAAGCTCGAGGGGACCCTGAGACTAAGCTCGGATGCTCCCTGAGAGCAAGCTCGAGGGCCCCCTGACACCAAGCTCGGGGGTTTCCTAAGACCAAGCTCGAGACCCCGTGAGACCAAGATCGAAAGGCCCATGAGACCAAGCTTGCGCCCCCCCTGAGACCAAGCTCCGTTGTCCCCTGATACCAAGCTCGGGGGCCCCTGGGACCAAGCTCGGAAGGTCCGTGAGACCAAGCTGGGGGCCCCTGAGTCCAAGTTCAGGGTTCCCCTGAGACCACGCTCGGGGGGCCCTGAAACCAATCTCTGGGGCGCCCTGAGACCAAAATCGAAAGGTCCGTGAGTCCGAGCTCACGTGGCTCCCGAGCTCAATGTTCGGTACTCTGGAGCTCTCGATACCGATGATCAGGGGCCTCTGAGACCAACCTCGGGGGTCCCCTGAGACCAAGCTCGGGCGTTCCCTGAGGCCAAGCTCGGAGGGCCCCTGACACCAAGCACGGGACCCCTGAGACAAAGCTCGGTGGCGCTGAGACCAAGCTCGGGGCCCCCTGAGACCAATATCAGGGGCCCCCCGAGACCAATGCTCGTGTTTTCCAGTGCATACGGTCAGCCTTATGCATCAGATGCCCTCAAATGCCCCCATGAGACCAAGCTCGAGGGCCCTCTGACAATAAGCTCGGATAGAGGGGGGCCTGAGACCAAGCTTGGGGTTACCCCTGAGACGAAGCTCGGGGGTTATCTGAGATCAAGCTCGGAGGGCTCCCTGACACCAAGCTCGAAGCCCTGAGACCAAACTCGAAGGGCCCCTGAGACCAAACTCGGAAGCTCCCTGAGAAAAAGCTCGGAGGGCCCCAGACACCAAGCTCGGGGCCCCTGAGACCAAGCTCGGGGGCCCTGAGACAAAGCTCGAGGCCCCTGGGACCGAAATCGAAAGGCCCGTGAGACCAAGATCGAAAGGCCCGTGAGACCGAGCTCGGGGAGGGGCCCTGAGACCAAGCTCGGGGGCCCTGAGGCCAAGCTCGGGGGTTATCTGAGACCAAGCTCGGAGGGCTCCCTGACACCAAGCTCGGGGCCCCCTGAGACCAGGCTCGGGAGCTCCCTGAGACCAAACTCGGAGGGCCCCCAGACACAAAGCTCGGGCCCTGTGACCAAGCTCGGGGCCCTGAGACCAAGCTCGGGGGCTCTGAGACCAAGCTCAGGGGCCCCTGGGACCGAAATCGAAAGGCCCGTGAGACCAAGATCGAAAGGCCCGTGAGACCGAGCTCGGGGAGGGGCCCTGAGACCAAGCTCGGGGGCCCTGAGGCCTTGCTCGGGACCCCCTGAGACTGAGCACAGGGGTCCCCCAAGATCAATACATCAATACATCAGTGTATTCGGTACTCTAGAATCCTCGATACCGATTATCGGGGACCTCCTGAGACCAAGCTCGGAAGGTCCCCCCCAGACCAAGCTCAGGGGGCCCCCGAGATCAATGTTCGTGTTTTTAGTGCATACGATCAGCCCAAGGGGGTCCGCGGACCCCAGGGACGCCCCCTCCCTTGGCTACGCCACTGTCAAAACATCTCAAGGGGCCCATTCAAGCTCACGGCCGCCAGGTCAGTGGCTGTAAAGCCTTATAGGGGGTCCCAGACCATCTCAGGGGCCCTCAGTTCAACACAGAGGCCCATATTAGCTCTGATGACCAGATAATCTTAAGGGGTTTATTCGGCTGGGAAAGAAATTGTGTGCAACGGTGGATCCCTTAACCAGTGTTACCTATGGTTAGAGAATGCATTAACTAGCGGGTAGACAGATAGATAGATGATAAACTTTTATTGGACGGAAACAATATGACAGGTATAACAAAGAGATTTACGCAAAAGCCCGAAGGCTTAAGTGGTGGGGCCTCTCTTATCTCTCTCATAAAACATCACTTTTACCGGACGTATCACACACATACACAGTAAGATTCGGACACACGTAAAGAAACAAAACACAACAAACCAAACAAGCAAACCAGTTCCTGACCACCATTTTGTTTTTTATTCGTTGCAAGTCGCCACAGCGCGCAGGAACCCACCGCACGGCCGTCACCCGGCCGTCCGACTGATATGAATATCTAACAGACAACGCCACCGCCGCACGAGTAGAGTTGCCGAAACGAGACAGATTACCCTGCCACCACCGGGCATTCGCGCTGGTCTATAGCATGCGTAGATAGCTGTGGCATCTGTCTCGGATAGCAGCTCCCATAGCGCCACCTGCAGCGACGCTACGGCCGAACGGCGGGGTGAGGTTTCAAACGGGAAACATACTAGCATGATGTATTACATTTAAGTAAAGGTAGACTGGTGTCGCAATGATATGCAACCTGTTGCAATGGCAAGATAAGTCTCTTACCTAGCTGCATGCAAAAGTTCATTTCCCTGCAATGACTCTAACCACCCTACACCCCGTGTGAAGCAAAACTGAACCGATAAAATTACCACTTTGAAATGTATTTTACGATTTATAGCTCGGACGCCGTAAGAGATAAGTGGGGGTATGAGTGAGAAAAATGACGGCAACGAAGTTTGCTATCCAGCCGTGTTAAGTTCAATACGCTAGCTATTATGTTCTGGAAACCAGGGGGCTGAGAATAAAAAGTTTCGAAACTTATAATCTATTTTTGCCTATAAAATAAAAAGTTTCAGTCTGAAAGTTTTTATCTCTAAATATATAATAAGGGAGGCTATTCTCTTTTATTATCTGAAATGGAAACTAAATTTTATTAATTAGATCCGAAGATATAAGGGTTTAAATGATATTTTGGGAAATACAGACCTTCACGGAATATGCCAACAAGGACCCTCAAATTTCCGTTTTCATTTTGTTTTTGTGTTTGTGCAGAACTGCACAAACAGGCCTATAAGTGGATATTTGACTTAGAACCTGAACTGCCGTAGCTTCAGATGTTTCGAGCTTATATTTTAGACCATGAGTTTTATGTCAAATTTAGGGTGCAAAGTTTTAAAGTTAATTTAGAGACTTAAATTTAAACCTTTTTCTTTCCAACTTTTTGTGTGAACTACAAATTTCCCTGATGTAAAAGGGTGCAAGTTTAAAGAGTCTAGATGATTTAGCAAAAAATAGAACAATAAAAGTAAAAAATAACATAATGCAAAATTCTGGAAAAACTTTTCCAAAATTTTGGATTATATTTTTATAAACTTTTATGTTTCTATTTTTATATTTTTAGTCTACAGCTCTCAAACTTACACTCTTTTACACACAATCAATTACCAGTTGTTGCTCAAAGTTTGAAGCAAAAATCCAAATTTGTACTTCCAAAGTGATTTTTTGAAACTTTTACCTCCAACTTGTAGTGAAATGCATTACCAAAGTTATAAGTTCGAAATATCTGAAGATATGATGCTAGGTGTTTCAAACTGGATTTTTACAGACCGAATGGACTGTGCATTACTGCATAGACACTAAACTGAACCAAAAGCATAATTTTTAAGGTCAGTTTTGGCCCTTTTTCCAAAACATTGCAATTATGGCCTAAAAGTTTAAAACCGTATAACTTTCAAGATTCTTGACATTTTTGAACGCAGTTTTCTTTGTTGAGATGGGTATTGTCATTACAACAACATATTCTAAACTCAAATTTCTGAGTTAATGGGAAATATTTTTCTGCAAAAAATACAATATTTATTTGTTTTTTTGGGAGTTTATGACTATATATTTCCAAATTTTCTTTTCGAAATTGGTACCAAAAAAAGCCCGGCTCAAGTTCTACAACCGTCTGCCTGACCATACCCGCGCGTCTCCCATAGGTTTTGAGCTATATGATGATAAAGACTGAATTTGATGCGGTTTTCATAGGTTGTAATGGATTCATCACGTGATAAAGTGCCTTTATACTCAACTGAGATATATGGATCTCTCTATACTTGTAGGATGGGAAATTATGAGCTCTGCCGTTTTTGTTTCATGACGCTCCGACGACTAGTTCGCCACTGAGGGGCAAAATACTTTGGTCCCGTTTTCCCGCAGCAGTAGTGACGTCATTCTGCTCTTCTTGCATGGACCTTCTGTGCTGCGGCAGTAGGCTGCAGCCGGTAAATACGTGCAAGAAAGGCATAACAATTCTATCCGAGTGCATACAGCGGGTGGCTAGCCGGTCGGGGCGGGCGGGAACCTGACTAGAGGGCAGAGGGTGCCGAGGCGTGTTTAGAGATCCGAGGAAGTGAGCAGTGATGCCCTCAGGCATCTAGGCAACGGTAGCAGGGTCCAGAGGCGTGCTGAGATAGCTCATGGGAGACATTTCGGACGGGGGAGCAGTGAGGATGGGGGCTGGTACGGGACTCGAGCCATCCCCGCCATTGACTCGGAACAGCTTCTGTCTTTGTATTAACCATAGATATTCTGACATTGGGGGGGAGTTCAGCCCCTAGCTCCGCCCGTTGTATCTACCACCATTTGAATAGCCACCATGTATGTATATAAGCATATGAAAGATTGAAGATTTCGTTGCACTCCGTACCAAATTACCGAACAATATCAATTAAAGGGCAATCGACCATGCAGATTTCGAATGTGGTATTCAGGTCAACAAAAGGTCATGCGCAGGCATGCGCACTGGAACTAATGGTAACAGAGGCTATCTCGGCAGCCTACGGGTCGATTTTTTTTAAATTTTGTGAACAAAAGAATAGCACGAAATGTAAGTCAAAAATGTCATTGAAGCTCCACTGCTCTGCGCATGCGCAGAAGAAATTATGAAAATAAGCCTGAAAGGCGAGGATATTTCAGAGGAGGACCTGAACAGAGGGAAAGCCAACGTGCTTAAAGTTAGCATAAATGTTTTGTCACCCTTGGTAACAACAAAAGGCAGTGCGCATGCGCATTAGAACTTATGGTCATGGAGGCTATCTCGGGAGCCAATAGACCGATTTCGCTCAAATTTTTGCGAGTAAAAGCAGAATATCATCGGCTAATCCTAATTGATGTTATTATGACGCTGCACTATTATGCGCATGTGCAGTAGGAAAAGTAGGAAAACATGGGCTTACAAAGGGGATTGAATGGAGTCATAATGAGAACACAAGACCTAAAGTCCGAAAATTGCGTTGGTATAAGTATCATACTGCTGAAAACACTCGCCTGTCAATCGAACTGTTTGCCTAACGTACATTTTCACCGGCTTCTCCTGCGCCGGAGCGGCACCTGCCGAGGCCGCAGGCCGAGGACTGTTGTTGTTGTTGTCTGTTCTGAGCGCTGGTATCAGAGACCTAAAACTTTTGTGGATAGAAGGCACTTCCAAATGAATAAGCACCACCGTTGTCAATTTTCAAAATTTTAAAAATTATGCCCAGAATTTTGCATTATGTTATTTTTTACTTTTATTTTTCTATTTTTTGCTAATTCATCTAGACTCTTCAAACTTGCACCCGTTTACATCAGGGAAATTTGTAGTTCACACAAAAAGTTGGAAAGAAAAAGGTTTAAATTTAAGTCTCTAAATTAACTTTTAAACTTTGCACCCTAAATTTGACATAAAACTCATGGTCTAAAATATAAGCTCGAAATATCTGAAGCTACGGCAGTTCAGGTTCTAAGTCAAATATCCACTTATAGGCCTGTTTGTGCAGTTCTGCACGAACACAAAAACAAAATGAAAACGGAAATTTGAGGGTCCTTTTTGGCATATTCCGTGAAGGTCTGTATTTCCCAAAATATCATTTAAACCCTTATATATTCGGATCTAATTAATAAAATTTAGTTTCCATTTCAGATAATAAAAGAGAATAGCCTCCCTTATTATATATTTAGAGATAAAAATTTTCAGACTGAAGCTTTTTATTTTATAGGCAAAAATAGATTATAAGTTTCGAAACTTTTTATTCTCAGGCCCCTGGTTTCCAGAACATAATAGCTAGCGTATTGAACTTAACACGGCTGGATAGCAAACTTCGTTGCCGTCATTTTTCTCACTCATACCCCCACTTATCTCTTACGGCGTCCGAGCTATAAATCGTAAAATACATTTCAAAGTGGTAATTTTATCGGTTCAGTTTTGCTTCACACGGGGTTTAGGGTGGTTAGAGTCATTGCAGGGAAATGAAATTTTGCATGCAGCTAGGTAAGAGACTTATCTTGCCATTGCAACAGGTTGCATATCATTACGACACCAGTCTACCTTTACTTAAATGTAATACATCATGCTAGTATGCTTCCCGTTTGAAACCTCACCCCGCCGTTCGGCCGTAGCGTCGCTGCAGGTGGCGCTATGGGAGCTGCTATCCGAGACAGATGCCACAGCTATCTACGCATGCTATAGACCAGCGCGAATGCCCGGTGGTGGCAGGGTAATCTGTCTCGTTTCGGCTCCTCTACTCGTGCGGCGGTGGCGTTGTCTGTTAGATATTCATATCAGTCGGACGGCCGGGTTACGGCCGTGCGGTGGGGTACTACGCGCTGTGGCGACTTGCGACGAATAAAAAAACAAAATGGTGGTCAAGAACTGGTTTGCTTGTTTGGTTTGTTGTGTTTTGTTTCTTTACGTGTGTCCGAATCTTACTGTGTATGTGTGTGATACGTCCGGTAAAAGTGATGTTTTATGAGAGAGATAAGAGAGGCCCCACCACTTACGCCTTCGGGCTTTTGCGTCAATCTCTTTGTTATACCTGTCATATTGTTTCCGTCCAATACAAGTTTATCATCTATCTATCTGTCTACCCGCTAGTTAATGCATTCTCTAACCATAGGTAACATTGGTTAAGGGATCCACCGTTGCACACAATTTCTTTCCCAGCCGAATAAACCTTTTTGTGGTCATACCATGACACGTGACTCCTTGCACTGCCTGCTTAAATCAACTGTATAAGCAGTGGCGGATCCAGGCCATTAGTATGGGGGTGGGACTAAGGAGGTGGAGCATAGGCGGATCCAAGACATCAGTACCGGAGTGGGGCGAGGGAGCTCGAGCATAGGCGGATCCAGGACATCAGTACGGGGTGGGGCTAAGGAGCTCGAGCATAGGCGGATCCAGGACATCAGTTCGGGGTTGGGGCTAGGGAGCTAGAGCATAGGCGGATCCAGGACATCAGTACGGGGGTGGGGCTAAGGACCTCGAGCATAGGCGGATCCAAGACAGTACGGAGGTGGGGCTACGGAGTTTGAGCATAGGCGGATCCAGGACATCAGTAGGGAGTGGGGCTAAGGAGCTCGAGTATAGGCGGATCCAGGACATCAGTAAGGGGGTGGGGCTAAGGAGCTCGAGCATAGGCGGATCCAGGACATCAGTAGGGGTAGGACTAAGAAGCTCGAGCATAGGCGGATCCAGGACATCAGTACGGGGATGGACCTAAGGAGCTCGAGCATAGGCGGATCCAGGACATCAGTTCGGTGTGGGGCTAAGGAGCTCGAGCATAGGCGGACCCAGGACATCAGTACGGGGGTGGCGCTAAGGAGATCGAACATAGGCGGATCCAAGACATCAGCGCAGTGGTGGGGCTAAGGAGCTCGAGCATAGGCGGATCCAGGACATCAGTACAGGGGTGGGGCTAAGGAACTCGAGCATAGGCGGACCCAGGTCATCATTGCGGGGATGGGCCTAAGGAGCTCGATCATAGGCGGATCCAGGACATCAGTGCAGGGTTGGAACTCGGGACCTCAAGCATAGGCGGATCCAGGACATCAGTACGGGAATGGGGCTAAGGAGCTTGAGCATAGGCGGATCCAGGACAGTACGGAGGTGGGGCTACGGAGTTCGGGCATAGGCGGAACCAGGACATCAGTATGGGCGTGGGGCTAAGGAGCTCGAGCATAGGTGGATCCAGGACATCAGTAGGGGGATGGGCCTGAGAAGTTTGAGCATAGGCGGATCCAGGACATCAGTTCGGGGATGGGGCTAAGGAGCTCGAACATAGGCGGATCCAGGACATCAGTACGGGGGTGGGGCTAAGGAGCTCGAGCATAGGCGGATCCAGGACATCAGTACAGGGATGGGCCTAAGGAGCTCGCTCATAGGCGGATCCAGGACATCAGTCCGGGGGTGGGGCTAACGAGCTCGAGCATAGGCGGATCCAGGACATCAGTACGGGGTGGGGCTAACAGCTTCGGCATAGGCGGATCCAGGACATCAGTACGGGGATGGGGCTAGGGAGCTCGAGCATAGTCGGATCCAGGACATCAGTACGGGTTTGGAACTCGGGACCTCAAGCAAAGGTGGATCCAGGACATCAGTACGGGAATGGGGCTAAGGAGCTCGAGCATAGGCGGATCCAGGACATCAATACGGGGGTGAGGCTAAGGAGTTCGAGCATAGGCGGATCCAGGATATCAGTTCGGGGATGGGGTTAGGGAGCTCGAGCATAGGCGGATCCAGGTTTACCGATAGAGGAGGCACCGTCCCGGGGAAGGGGTGTAATCCGGAACATAGGGCGCCACCTTTGACACGCAAAATCCTTCCGATGGGTGCCGATTTTTGCATCTTAGGGGAAGGGGTGGGAAGTGACATTTCAGGGGGTGCCATCGAATGTTTGAGGGGGCGCCGTGGCCATTTCAGGGGGCGCCGAGGATCGACCAAAGGGGGGCACGTGCCCCTATCCCCCCGCCGCCCTGAATTCACCTATTAGCTCCAGGCTCCCCGCCATTGCCTCAAAACATCCTCTGTCTATGCTATAGCTGTGGGCATTTTCACATGGGGGGGGACAAGCCCACTAGCCTCGCCCCTTGTATCCGCTATCGTATTTAGACATATAAATAATATATAAATCTCGTTGCACTCTATTCCATATCATCGAACAATATCAATAAGAGGAAATCGGTCATGCAGATTTTGAATCTGGTCTTCAGGTCAATGAAAGGTCTCTGCACATGTGCGGTGAAACTAATGGAAACAGAGGCTATCCCGGTAGCCTACGGGTCGATTTTCTTGAAATTTTGTGAACAAGAAAATAACATGAAATGCAAACCACAAATAATGTCATAGGGAAGCTGCACTGCCCTGCGCATGCGCAGTAGAAATCTTAAACATAAGCCTTAAAGGTCAGGATATTTCAGAAGAAGACATGAACAGAGGAGAGCCAACATGTTTAAATTTAGTATGAAAGTTGTGTCACCCTTGCTTACTACAAAGGTTAGTGCGCATGCGCATTAGAACTTATGGTCAGGGAGGCTGTCTTGGGAGCCAATAGACCGATTGGGTTTAAACTTTGCGAGTAATAGCAGAATACTACCTGCTAATCCAAATTCAAGGCTGTATGACACGGCATTGTTCTGCGCATGCGCAGTAGGAATTCTAAGGAATATTAGGCTATAAGGGATAGTTTAGACCAAGAGACAAACACACGACATACCAACATGCTTCAGTCAATTATAATGGTATCTTCGCTCTCATTCACTGCAGACTTTACTGCGCATGCGGACTGGGACTTAGGGTAACCGAAGCTAACTCAGCAACAAATAGGCTAAATTGTGCGAAGTTCTCCGGGTATAGGTGAAATATGGTGGGCAAACCCATAATATTTTATATTGTATGTCCTTTCTTCTGGGCATACCCAGTCCTTACTTAACAAACCGAACTTTATACGTGTGTTTATTTATGTGATGACATTAACAGAGGGCAAACGTGGCGCAGTGTGCAGAGACATGTTAGCTTAGAAAAAAGGGCTTACACATGGGATTGAATGGAGTCATAATGAGAACACAACACCTCAAGTCCGAACATCGCGTTAGTATATGTATCATACTGCTGAAAACACTCGTCTGTCAACCGAACTGTTTGCCCAACGTACATTGTCACCGGCTTCTCCTGCGCCGGAGCGGCACCTGCCGAGGCCGCAGGCCGAGGTCTGTTGTCAGAAGGCGGTGACGAACGAAGTGAGAAACGGCTTCTATACTGACAGTTTTTCGTTCTCTGTTGTCCGTAGTAGTAGTAGTAGTATCAGAAGCCAGTGACGAACGAAGTAAGAAACGGCTTCTATTCTGACAGTTTTTCGGTCTCGTCGTTGTCTGTCAGAAGCCGGTGACGAACGAAGTGAGAAACGGCTTCTATACTGACAGTTTTTCGTTCTCTGTCAGAAGCCGGTGACGAACGAAGTAAGAAACGGCTTCTATTCTGACAGTTTTTCCGGTCTCGTCGTTGTCAGAAGCCGGTGACGAACGAAGTAAGAAACGGCTTCTATTCTGACAGTTTTTCCGGTCTCGTCGTTGTCTGTCGAAGCCGGTGACAAACGAAGTAAGAAACGGCTTCTATTCTGACAGTTTTTCCGGTCTCGTCGTTGTCAGAAGCCGGTGACGAACGAAGTGAGAAACGGCTTCTATACTGACAGTTTTTCGTTCTCTGTTGTCCGTAGTAGTAGTAGTAGTAGTTGTTGTCTGTTCTGAGGACTGGTATCAGATACTTGAAACTTGCAGGGATGAAAGGCAGGAACCCATAAAAAATCCCGACGGCTGCAGATTTCCGAATTTTGCAAAAACTTTTCCAAAATTTTGGATTCTATTTTTATAAATTTTTATTTTTCTATTTTTCTATTTTTAGTCTACAGCTCTCAAACTTACACTCTTTTACACACAATCAATTACCAGTTGTTGCTCAAAGTTTGAAGCAAAAAATCTAAATTTGTACTTCCAAAATAATTTTTTGAAACTTTTACCTCCATCTTGTAGTGAAATGCATTACCAAAGTTATAAGTTCGAAATATCTGAAGATATGATGCTAGGTGTTCCAAACTGGATTTTTACAGACAGAATGGACTGTGCATTACTGCATAGACACTAAACTGAACCAAAAGCATAATTTTGAAGGTCAGGTTTGGCTCTTTTTCCAAAACATTGCAATTATGGCCTAAAACGTAAAAACCATATAACTTTCAAAATTCTGGACATTTTTGAACGCATTTTTCTTTGTTGAGATGGGTATTGTCATTACAACAACATATTCTAAATGCAAATTTCTGAGTTAATGGGAAATATTTTTTTGCAAAAAATACAACATTTTTTGTTTTTTTGGGAATTTAAGACTACATATTTCCAAATTTTCTTTTCGAAATTGGTACCAAAAAAAGCCCGGCTCAGGTTCTACAACCGTCTGCCTGACCATACCCGCGCGTCTCCCATAGGTTTTGAGCTATATGATGATAAAGACTGAATTTGATGCGGTTTTCATAGGTTGTAATAGATTCATCACGTGATAAAGTGCCTTTATACTCAACTGAGATATATGGCTCTCTCTAAACTTTTAGTATGGGAAATTATGAGCTCTGCCGTTTTTGTTTCATGAAGCTCCGACGACTAGTTCGCCACTGAGGGGCAAAATACTTCGGTCCCGTTTTTCCCGCAGCAGTAGTGACGTCATTCTGCCCTTCTTGCATGGACCTTCTGTGCTGCGGCAGTAGGCTGCAGCCGGTAAATGCGTGCAAGAAAGGCATAACATTTTTATCCGAGTGCATACAGCGGGTGGCTAGCCGGTCGGGGCGGACGGGAACCTGACTAGAGGGCAGAGGGTGCCGAGGCGTGTTTAGAGATCCGAGGAAGTGAGCAGTGATGCCCTCAGGTATCTAGGGAACGGTAGCAGGGTCCAGAGGCGTGCTGCGATAGCTCATGGGAAACATTTCGGACGGGGGAGCAGTGAGGATGGGGGCTGGTACGGGACTGGAGCTTTCCCCGCCATTGCCTCGGAACAGTTTCTGTCTTTGTATTAACCATAGATATTCTGACATTGGGGGGGGGGGGGGAGTTCAGCCCCTAGCTCCGCCCATTGTATCTACCAACATTTGAATAGCCACCATGTATGTATATAAGCATATGAAAGATTGAAGATTTCGTTGCACTCCGTACCAAATTACCGAACAATATCAATGAGAGGCAATCGACCATGCAGATTTCGAATGTGGTATTCAGGTCAACAAAAGGTCACTGCGCATGCGCACTGGAACAAATGGTAACAGAGGCTATCTCGGCAACCTACTGGTCGATTTTTTTGAAATTTTGTGAACAGAGGAATATCACGAAATGTAAGTAAAAATGTCATTGAAGCTGCACTACTCTGCGCATGCGCAGCAGAAATTATGAAAATAAACCTTAAGGCGAGGATATTTCAGAGGAGGACCTGAACAGAGGGAAAGCCAACGTGCTTAAAGTTAGCATGAATGTTTTGTCACCCTTGGTAACAACAAAGGTCAGTGCGCATGCGCATTAGAACTTATGGTCATGGAGGCTATCTCGGGAGGCAATAGACCGATTTCGCTCAAATTTTTGCGAGTAAAAGCAGAATAGCATCTGCTAATCCTTATTGATGGCATTATGACGCTGCACTATTATGCGAATGTGCATTAGTAATTCTAAGGAATAATAGGCTCTAAGGGATCATTTAGACCAGAAGACAAACAAACGGCATATTAACATGCTTCAGTCAACTATAACGGTATCTTTGCTCTCATTCACTGCAGACGTTACTGCGCATGCGGACTGGGAGTAGGGTAACCAAAGCTAACTCGTTAACAAATTGGCTGAATTGGGTGAAAATCTGCAGGTATAGGTGAAATACGGTCGGCAAACTCATCATATTTTATAATGTATCTCCTTTCTTCTGGTCATGCCCAGTCTTTACTTAACAAAACAACCATTATACGTGTGTTTATCTATGTGATGACATGAACAGAAGACAAACGTGGCGCAGTGTGCAGAGACATGTTAGTTTAGGAAAACATGGACTTACACATGGGACTGAATGTAGTCAGAATGAGAACACAAAACCTAAAACTCCAACATTGCGTTGTTATAAGTATCAAACTGCTGAAAACACTCGCCTGTCAATCGAAATGTTTGGCTAACGTACATTGTCACCGGCTTCTCCTGCGCCGGAGCGGCACCTGCCGAGGCCGCAGGCCGAGGTAGTCAGAAGCCGGTGACGAACGAAGTAAGAAACGGCTTCTATTCTGACAGTTTTTCCGGTCTCGTCGTGGTTGTCTGTTGTTGTTGTTGTTGTTGTTGTTGTTGTTGTCTGTTCTGAGCGCTGGTATCAGAGACCTAAAACTTTTGTGGATAGAAGGCACTTCCAAATGAATAGGCACCACGGTTGTCAATTTTCAAAATTTTCAAAATTTTGCCCAGAATTTTGCATTATGTGATTTTTAACTTTTATTTTTCTATTTTTTGCTAATTCATCTAGACTCTTCAAACTTGCACCCTTTTGCATCAGGGAAATTTGTAGTTCACACAAAAAGTTGGAAAGAAAAAGCTTTAAATTTAGGGCTCTAAATTAGCTTTTAAACTTTGCACCCTAAATTTGGCAATAAAACTCATGGTCTAAACTACAGGCTCGAAATATCTGAAGCTACAGCAGTTCAGGTTCTGAGTCAAATATCAACTTAAAGGCCGGTTTGTGCAGTACCGCACAAACACAGAAACAAAACAAAAACGAAAATTTAAGGGTCCTTTTTGGCCCATTCCGTGAAGGTCTGCATTTCCCAAAATAACATTCAAACGCTTACATCTTCCGATCTAATTGATAAAAATTAGTTCCCATTTCAGATAATAAGAGAGAATAGCCTCCTTTATTATATATTTAGAGATAAAAACTTTCAGACTGAAACTGTTTATTTTATAGGCAAAAATCAAATATAAGTTTTTAAAATTGTTATTCTCAGCCCCCTGGTTTCCAGACCATGATAGCTACGGTATTGAACTTAACACGGCTGGATAGAAAACTTCGTTGCCGTCATTTTTCTCACTCATACCCCCACTTATCTCTTACGGCTTCCGCGCTATAAGCCGTAAAATGCATTTCACAGTGGTAATTTTATCAGTTCATTTTTGCTTCACACCGGGGTTTAGGGTGGTTGGAGTCATTGGAGGGAAATGAAATTTTGCATGCAGCTAGGTAAGAGACATATGTCGACATTCCATCTGCATATATATCAATGAAACACAAAGTTACCTATACAAACATGCCGTTTCTCCACGCATCGTTGTAGCAAATCACCACGCGTCACCCCTGCGTCCACGTCGCGGCAACGCCGGCGATCGGCGCGGCTGTTTCTGTTTATTTATGGTCTGGTAAAAAAGTACCCAACACTACCCATAATGCATCACAAGTAATTAGAGTACCGTAAAAGTCTGAGTTTACAATAAGAGTATTATGTTTCTGTTTTTGGACCATGGGTGGATCCAGGGAATAAGTAGGCTAGGTGCCCCCCCACCCTTCTCCCCCCATCCCCTCCCCAACCCCCAATCGACCATCGGCGCCCTCTGAAATTGTAAAGACACGCCTCTCAAGGTCGATGACGCTCCCTGAAATGTCGCTTCCCATACGCGGATCCAGGATTGCCTATCGGGGGCGAGGTGGAAGGGGAAACTTCCTGGTGGGCGCTATCTACACCAGGGACGCCACTTTTGGCCGGCAAAACCTATCAAGTAGGCGCTAAAACCTATCAGTAGACCCCGATACCTGCATCTCGGGGAAAACGACATTTCAGGGGGTGCCATCGAACTTTCCAGGGGTTTCCGGGACAATTTCAGGGGGCGCTAAGATTCTATGGGGGCACCTGTCCCCTTTCCCCTTGGATCCGCCTATGTCGTTTCGGGGGCGGGGGGGCACGGAGGTGGGGCGTTACTGGTGTGGGGGTAAGGAGATCGAGCATAAGCGGATCCAGGACATCAGCATGGGGGTAAGGGCTAAAGAGTTCGAGCATAGGCGGACCCAGGACATCAGTACGAAGGTGGGGCTAGGGAGTTAGAGCATAGGCGGATCCAGGACATCGGTACGAGGGTCGGGCTAGGGAGTTAGAGCATAGGCGGATCCAGGACATCAGTTCGGGGATGGGGCTAAGGAGCTCGAACATAGGCGGATCCAGGACATCAGTACGGGGGTGGGGCTAAGGAGCTCGAGCATAGGCGGATCCAGGACATCAGTACAGGGATGGGCCTAAGGAGCTCGCTCATAGGCGGATCCAGGACATCAGTCCGGGGGTGGGGCTAACGAGCTCGAGCATAGGCGGATCCAGGACATCAGTACGGGGATGGGGCTAAGCAGCTGAGCATTAGCGGAATCAGGATATCAGTACGGGGTGAGACTCGGGAGTTCCAGCATAGGCGGATCCAGGACATCAGTAGGGGGTAGGGGCTACGGAGCTCGAGCATAGGCGGATCCAGGATATTAGTACGGGGATGGGGCTAAGGAGCTCAAGCAGAGGCGGATCTAGGACATCAGTACGGCGGTGGGGCTAAGAAGCTCGAGCATAAGCGGATTCAGCTGATCAGTACGGGGGTGGGGCTCGGGAGCTCGAGCATAGCCGGATCCAGGACATCAGTAGGGGGTGGGGGGCTAAGTAGTTCGAGCATAGGCGGATCCAGGGCAGTACAGAGGTGGGGCTACGAAGTTCGAGCACAGGCGGATCCAGGACATCAGTAAGGGGGTGGGGTAAGGAGCTCGAGCATAGGCGGATCCAGGATATCAGTGGGGGGGGTAGGGGCTACGGAGTTCGAGCATAGGCGGATCTAAGACTTTAGGAAGAAGGTGGGGCAAGGAGCCCGAGCATAGGCGGATCCAGGACATCAGTAGGGGGTAGGGGCTAAGGAGTTCGAGCATATGCGGATCCAGGACATCAGTACGGAGGTGGGGCTAAGGAGTTCGAGCATAGGAGGATCCAGGACATCAGTACGGGGGTGGGGCTAAGGAGCTCCAGCAAAGTCGGATCCAGGCCTCAGTACGGGGGTGGGGCTAAGGAGCTCGAGCATAGGCGGATCCAGGACATCATAACGGTGGTGGGGCTCGGGCGTTCCAGCATAGGCGGATCCAGGACATTAGTAGGGTGGTAGGGAATAAAGAGTTTGAGTATAGGCGAATCCAGGACAGTACGGAGGTGGGGCTACGGAGTTCGAGCATAGGCAGTTCCAGGACATCAGTTCGGGGGTGGGGCTAAGGAGCTCGAGCATAGGCGGATCCAGGACATCAGTGCAGGGGTGTGGCTCCGGAGCCTGAGTAAAGGCGGATCCAGGACATCAGTACGGGGGGTGGGGCTAAGGAGATCGAGCATAGGTGGATCCAGGACATCTGTACGGGGGTGGGGCTATAGAGCTGGAGTATAGGCGGATCCAGGACATCAGTATGGGTGTGGGGCTAAGGAGCTCGAGCAGAGGCGGATCCAGGGCATCAGTACGGGGGGTGGGGCTAAGGGGTTCGAGTATAGGCGGATAAAGGACATCAGTACAGAGGTGGGGCTAAGGAGCTCAAGCATAAGCGGATCCAGGACATCAGCAGAGGGGTAGGGGCTAAAGAGTTCGGGCATAGGCGGATCCAGGACATCAGTACGGGGGTGGGGCTAAGGAGCTCGAGCATAAGCGGAGCCAGGATATCAGTACGGGGTTAGAGGCTAAGGGGTTTGAGCATAGGCGGATCCAGCATATCGGTACGGGGATGGGGCTAAGGAGATCCAGCATAGGCGGATCCAGGACATCTGTACGGAGATGGGGCTAAGGAGCTCGAGCATAGGCGGATCCAGGACATCAGTATGGGTGTCGGGCTAAGGAGCTCGAGCAGAGGCGGATCCAGGACATCAGTACGGGGCCGGGGCTAAAGGGCTCGAGTATAGGCGGATCAAAGACATCAGTACGGGGGTGGGGCTAAGGAGCTCGAGCATAAGCGGATCCAGGACATCAAGAGGCTAAAGAGTTAAAACAGGTAGGGGCTAAAGAGTTAAAACATAAGCAGATCCAGGACATCAGTACGGGAGTGGGGCTAAGGAGCTCGAGCATAAGCGGATTCAGGACATCAGTACGTGGGTGGGGCTCGGGAGCTCGAGCATAGGCGGATCCAGGACATCATTAGGGGTAGGGGCTAAAGAGTTCAAGCATAGGCGGGTCCAGGGCAGTATAGAGGTGGGGCTACGGAGTTCGAGCATAGGCAGATCCAGGACATATGTAAGGGGTTGGGGTAAGGAGCTCGAGCATAGGCGGATCCAGGACATCAGTTCGGTGGTGGGGCTGAGGTCTCGAGCTGGGGCATAACTCGGTAACAAATAGGCTGAATTGGGTGAAAATCTGCAGGTATAGGTGAAATACTGTCGGAAAACCCGTCATATTTTATATTGCATCGCCTTTCTTCTGGTCATGCTTAGTCTTTGCTTAACAAAACAAACATTATACGTGTGTTTATTTATGTGATGACATGAACAGAGGGCAAGCGTGGTGCAGTATGCAGATACATGCTAATTTAGGAAAACATGGGCCTAGACAGGGGATTGAATGGAGCCATAATGAGAACACAAAACCTAAAACTCCAACATTGCGTTGTTATAAGTATCAAACTGCTGAAAAAACTCGCCTGTCAATCGAACTGTTTGGCTAACGTACATTGTCACCGGCTTCTCCTGCGCCAGAGCGGCACCTGCCGAGGCCGCAGGCCGAGGTAGTAGTAGTAGTAGTTGTTGTCTGTTCTGAGGACTGGTATCAGATACTTGAAACTTGCAGGGATGAAAGGCAGGAACCCATAAAAAATCTTGACGGCTGCAGATTTTCGAATTTTGCAAAAACTTTTCCAAAATTTTGGATTATATTTTTATAAACTTTTATTTTTCTATTTTTTTATTTTTAGTCTACAGCTCTCAAACTTACACTCTTTTACACACAATCAATTACCAGTTGTTGCTCAAAGTTTGAAGCAAAAAATCCAAATTTGTACTTCCAAAATGATTTTTTGAAACTTTTACCTCCAACTTGTAGTGAAATGCATTACCAAAGTTATAAGTTCGAAATATCTGAAGATATGATGCTAGGTGTTCCAAACTGGATTTTTACAGACAGAATGGACTGTGCATTACTGCATAGACACTAAACTGGACCAAAAGCATAATTTTGAAGGTCAGTTTTGGCCCTTTTTCCAAAACATTGCAATTATGGCCTAAAACTTTAAAACCATATAACTTTCAAAATTCTGGACATTTTTGAACGCAGTTTTCTTTGTTGAGATGGGTATTGTCATTACAACAACATATTCTAAATGCAAATTTCTGAGTTAATGGGAAATATTTTTCTGCAAAAAATACAACATTTTTTTGTTTTTTTGGAATTTAGGACTACATATTTCCAAATTTTCTTTTCGAAATTGGTACCAAAAAAAGCCCGGCTCAAGTTCTACAACCGTCTGCCTGACCATACCCGCGCGTCTCCCATAGGTTTTGAGCTATATGATGATAAAGACTGAATTTGATGCGGTTTTTATAGGTTGTAATAGATTCATCACGTGATAAAGTGCCTTTATACTCAACTGAGATATATGGCTCTCTCTAAACTTTTAGTATGGGAAATTATGAGCTCTGCCGTTTTTGTTTCATGACGCTCCGACGACTAGTTCGCCACTGAGGGGCAAAATACTTCGGTCCCGTTTTTCCCGCAGCAGTAGTGACGTCATTCTGCCCTTCTTGCATGGGCCTTCTGTGCTGCGGCAGTAGGCTGCAGCCGGTAAATGCGTGCAAGAAAGGCATAACATTTTTATCCGAGTGCATACAGCGGGTGGCTAGCCGGTCGGGGCGGACGGGAACCTGACTAGAGGGCAGAGGGTGCCGAGGCGTGTTTAGAGATCCGAGGAAGTGAGCAGTGATGCCCTCAGGTATCTAGGGAACGGTAGCAGGGTCCAGAGGCGTGCTGAGATAGCTCATGGGAAACATTTCGGACGGGGGAGCAGTGAGGATGGGGGGCTGGTACGGGACTGGAGCCTTCCCCGCCATTGCCTCGGAACAGCTTCTGTGTTTGTATTAACCATAGATATTCTGACATTGGGGGGGGGGTTTCAGCCGCTTGCTCCGCCCATTGTATCTACCACCATTGGAATAGCCACCATGTATGTATATAAGCATATGAAAGATTGAAGATTTCGTTGCACTCCGTACCAAATTACCGAACAATATCAATGAGAGGCAATCGACCATGCAGATTTGGAATGTGGTATTCAGGTCAACAAAAGGTCACTGCGCATGCGCACTGGAACTAATGGTAACGGAGGCTATCTCGGCAACCTACAGGTCGATATTCTTGAAATTTTGTGAACAGAAGAATATTACAAAATGTAAGTCAAAAATGTCATTGAAAATGCACTGTTCTGCGCATGCGCAGCAGAAATTATGAAAATAGGCCTGAAAGGCGAGGATATTTCAGAGGAGGACCTGAACAGAGGGAAAGCCAACGTGTTTAAAGTTAGCATGAGTGTTTTGTCACCCTTGGTAACAACAAAGGTCAGTGCGCATGCGCATTAGAACTTATGGTCATGGAGGCTATCTCGGGAGCCAATAGACCGATTTCGCTCAAATTTTTGCGAGTAAAAGCAGAATAGCATCTGCTAATCCTAATTGATGGCATTATGACGCTGCACTATTATGCGCATGTGCAGTAGGAATTCTAAGGAATAATAGGCTCTAAGGGATCATTTAGACCAGGAGACAAACAAACGGCATATTAACATGCTTCAGTCAACTATAACGGTATCTTTGCTCTCATTCACTGCAGACGTTACTGCGCATGCGGACTGGGAGTAGGGTAACCGAAGCTAACTCGTTAAAAAATTGGCTGAATTGGGTGAAAATCTGCAGGTATAGGTGAAATACGGTCGGCAAACCCATCATATTTTATAATGTATCTCCTTTCTTCTGGTCATGCCCAGTCTTTACTTAACAAAACAACCATTATACGTGTGTTTATCTATGTGATGACATGAACAGAGGGCAAACGTGACGCAGTGTGCAGAGACATGCTAATGTAGGAAAACATGGGCTTACACAGGGGATTGAATGGAGCCATAATGAGAACACAAAACCTAAAACTCCAACATTGCGTTGTTATAAGTATCAAACTGCTGAAAACACTCGCCTGTCAATCGAACTGTTTGGCTAACGTACATTGTCACCGGCTTCTCCTGCGCCGGAGCGGCACCTGCCGAGGCCGCAGGCCTAATTTGTTGTTGTTGTCTGTTCTGAGCGCTGGTATCAGAGACCTAAAACTTTTGTGGATAGAAGGCACTTCCAAATAAATAAGCACCACGGTTGTCAATTTTCAAAATTTTCAAAATTTTGCCCAGAATTTTGCATTATGTGATTTTTAACTTTTATTTTTCTATTTTTTGCTAATTCATCTAGACTCTTCAAACTTGCACCCTTTTACATCAGGGAAATTTGTAGTTCACACAAAAAGTTGGAAAGAAAAAGTTTTAAATTTAAGTCTCTAAATTAACTTTTAAACTTTGCACCCTAAATTTGACATAAAACTCATGGTCTAAACTATAGGCTCGAAATATCTGAAGCTACGGCAGTTCAGGTTCTAAGTCAAATATCCACTTATAGGCCTGTTTGTGCAGTTCTGCACAAACACAAAAACAAAATGAAAACGGAAATTTGAGGGCCCTTTTTGGCCTATTCCGTGAAGGTCTGTATTTCCCAAAATATCATTCAAACCCTTATATCTTCGGATCTAATTAATAAAATTTAGTTTCGATTTCAGATAATAAAAGAGAATAGCCTCCCTTATTATATATTTAGAGATAAAAACTTTCAGACTGAAACTTTTTATTTTATAGGCAAAAATAAATTATAAGTTTTGAAACTTTTTATTCTCAGCCCCCTGGTTTCCAGAACATGATAGCTAGGGTATTGAACTTAACACGGCTGGATAGCAAACTTCGGTGCCGTCATTTTTCTCACTCATACCCCCCACTTATCTCTTACGGCGTCCGAGCTATAAGTCGTAAAATACATTTCAAAGTGGTAATTTTATCGGTTCATTTTTGCTTCACACCGGGGTTTAGGGTGGTTAGAGTCATTGCAGGAAAATGAAATTTTGCATGCAGCTAGGTAAGAGACATATCTTGCCATTGCAACAGGTTGCATATCATTGCAACACCAGTCTACCTTTACTTAAATGTAATACATCATGCTAGTATGTTTCCAGCTCGAAACCTCACCCCGCCGTTCGGCCGTAGCCTCGCTGCGGGCGGCGCACTGGTAGCTGCTATGCGAGACAGATGCCATAGCTATGTACGCATGCTATAGACCAGCGCGAATGCCCGGTGGTGGCAGGGTAGTCTGTCTCGTTTCGGCTCCTCTACTCGTGCGGCGGGCGCGTTGTCTATTAGATATTCATATCAGTCGGACGGCCGGGTGGCGGCCGTGCGGTAGGGTCCTGCGCGCTGTGGCAACTTGCGACGAATAAAAAACAAAATGGTGGTCAGGAACTGGTTTGCTTGTTTGGTTTGTTGTGTTTTGTTTCTTTACGTGTGTCCGAATCTTACTGTGTATGTGTGTGATACGTCCGGTAAAAGTGATGTGTTTTATGAGAGAGATAAGAGAGGCCCCACCACTTAAGCCTTCGGGCTTTTGCGTCAATCTCTTTGTTATACCTGTCATATTGTTTCCGTCCAATAAAAGTTTAACATCTATCTATCTGTCTACCCGCTAGTTAATGCATTCTCTAACCATAGGTAACACTGGTTAAAGGATCCACCGTTGCACACAATTTCTTTCCCAGCCGAATAAACCTCTTTGTGGTCATACCATGACACGTGACTCCTTGCACTGCCTGCTTAAATCAACTGTATAAGCAGTGGCGGATCCAGGCCATTAGTATGGGGGTGGGACTAAGGAGCTCGAGCATAGGCGGATCCAAGACATCAGTACCGGAGTGGGGCGAGGGAGCTCGAGCATAGGCGGATCCAGGACATCAGTACGGGGTGGGGCTAAGGAGCTCGAGCATAGGCGGATCCAGGACATCAGGACGGGGTTGGGGCTAGGGAGCTCGAGCATAGGCGGATCCAGGACATCAGTACGGGGGGTGGGGCTAAGGACCTCGAGCATAGGCGGATCCAAGACAGTACGGAGGTGGGGCTACGGAGTTTGAGCATAGGCGGATCCAGGACATCAGTAAGGGAGTGGGGCTAAGGAGCTCGAGCATAGGCGGATCCAGGACATCAGTAAGGGGGTGGGGCTAAGGAGCTCGAGCATAGGCGGATCCAGGACATCAGTAGGGGTAGGGCTAAAGAGCTCGAGCATAGGCGGATCCAGGACATCAGTACGGGGATGGACCTAAGAAGCTCGAGCATAGGTGGATTCAGGACATCAGTTCGGGGTGGGGCTAAGGAGCTCGAGCATAGGCGGATCCAGGGCATCAGTTCGGGAGGGGCTAAGGAGCTCGAGCATAGGCGGACCCAGGACATCAGTACGGGGGTGGGGCTAAGGAGCTCGAGCATAGGCGGATCCAGGACATCAGTACGGGGTTGGAACTCGGGACCTCAAGCATAGGCGGATCCAGGACATCAGTACGGGAATGGGGCTAAGGAGCTCGAGCATAGGCGGATCCAGGACATCAGTACGGGGTGGGGCTAAGCAGCTCGAGCATAGGCGGATCCAGGACATCAGTACGGGGATGGGGCTAGGGAGCTCGAGCATAGGCGGATCCATGAATCAGTACGGAGGTGGGGCTACGGAGTTCGAGCATAGGCGGATCCAGGACATCAGTAAGGGGGTGGGGCTAAGGAGCTCGAGCATAAGCGGATCCAGGACATCAGCACGGGGTAGGGGCTAAAGAGTTAGAGCATAGGCGGATCCAGGACATCAGTGCGGGGGTGAGGCTAAGGAGATGGAGCATAGGCGGATCCAGGACATCAGTACGGAGGTGGGGCTAAGAAGATAAAGCATAGGCCGATCCAGGACATCAGTACGGGGGGTGGGGCAAAGGAAATCGAGCATAGACGGATCCAGGACATCAGTACGGGGGTGGGGCTAAGGAGCTCGAGCATAAGCGGATCCAGGACATCAAGACGGGGGTAGAGGCTAAGGAGTTCGAGCATAAGCGGATCCAGGATATCAGTACGGGGATGGGACTAAGAAGCTCGAGCATAGGCGGATATAGGTCATCAGTTCGGGGGTGGGGCTAAGGAGCTCGAGCATAAGCGGATCCAGGACATCAGTACGGGGTAGGGGCTATGGAGTTCGAGCATAGGCGGATCCAGGGCAGTATAGAGGTGGGGCTACGGAGTTCGAGCATAGGCAGATCCAGGACATATGTAAGGGGGTGGGGCTAAGGAGCTCGATCATAGGCGGATCCAGGGCATCAGTTCGGTGGTGGGGCTGAGGTCTCGAGCTGGGGCATAACTCGGTAACAAATAGGCTGAATTGGGTGAAAATCTGCAGGTATAGGTGAAATACTGTCGGAAAACCCATCATATTTTATATTAAATCTCCTTTCTTCTCGTCATGCCCAGTCTTTGCTTAACAAAACAAACATTATGCGTGTGTTTATTTCTTTGATGATATGAACAGAGGGCAGGCGTGGTGCAGTATGCAGATACATGATAATTTAGGAAAACATGGGCCTAGACAGGGGATTAAATGGAGCCATAATGAGAACACAAAACCTAAAACTCAAACATTGCGTTGTTATAAGTATCAAACTGCTGAAAACACTCGCCTGTCAATCGAACTGTTTGGCTAACGTACATTGTCACCGGCTTCCCTGCGCCGGAGCGGCACCTGCCGAGGCCGCAGGCCGAGGTTGTCAGAAGCCGGTGACAAACGAAGTAAGAAACGGCTTCTATTCTGACAGTTTTTCCGGTCTCGTCGTCAGAAGCCGGTGACGAACGAAGTAAGAAACGGCTTCTATTCTGACAGCTTTTTCGGTCTCGTCGTGGTTGTCTGTCAGAAGCCGGTGACGAACAAAGTAAGAAACGGCTTCTATTCTGACAGTTTTTCCGGTCTCGTCGTCGTTGTCTGTTGTTGTTGTTGTTGTCAGAAGCCGGTGACGAACGAAGTAAGAAACGGCTTCTCTTCTGACAGTTTTTCCGGTCTCGTCGTCGTTGTCTGTTGTTGTTGTTGTTGTTGTTGTTGTTGTTGTCTGTTCTGAGCGCTGGTATCAGAGACCTAAAACTTTTGTGGATAGAAGGCACTTCCAAATGAATAAGCACCACGGTTGTCAATTTTCAAAATTTTTAAAATTTTGCCCAGAATTTTGAATTATGTGATTTTTAACTTTTATTTTTCTAGTTTTTGCTAATTCATCTACAGTCTTCAAACTTGCACCCTTTTACATCAGGGAAATTTGTAGTTCACACAGAAAGTTGGAAAGAAAAAGTTTTAAATTTAGGGCTCTAAATTGGCTTTTAAACTTTGCACCCTAAATTTGGCATAAAACTCATAGTCTAAACTACAGGCTCGAAATATCTGAAGCTACAGCAGTTCAGGTTCTGAGTCAAATAGCAATTGAAAGGTCAGTTTGTGCAGTACTGCACAAACACAGAAACAAAACAAAAACGGAAATTTAAGGGTCCTTTTTGGCCCATTCCGTGAAGGTCTGCATTTCCCAAAATATCATCCAAACCCTTATATCTTCCGATCTAATTGATAAAAATTAGTTCCCATTCCAGATAATGAGAGAGAATAGCCTCATTTATTATATATTTAGAGATAAAAACTTTCAGACTGAAACTTTTTATTTTATAGGCAAAAATAAAATATAAGTTTCTAAAATTTTTATTCTCAGCCCGCTGGTTTCCAGACCATGATAGCTACGGTATTGAACTTAACACGGCTAGATAGAAAACTTCGTTGCCGTCATTTTTCTCACTCATACCCCCCACTTATCTCTTACGGCTTCTGCGCTATAAGCCGAAAAGTACATTTCAAAGTGGTAATTTTATCAGTTCATTTTTGCTTCACACCGGGGTTTAGGGTGGTTAGAGTCATTGGAGGAAATGAAATTTTGCATGCAGCTAGGTAAGAGACATATGTCGACATTCCATCTGCATAGATATCAATGAAACACCAAGTTACCTTTACAAACATGCCGTTTCTCCACGCAACGTTGTAGCAAATCACCACGCGTCACCCCTGCGTCCACGCCGCGGCAAGGCCGGCGATCGGCGCGGCCGTTTCTGTTTATTTATGGTCTGGTAAAAAAGTACCCAATACTACCCATAATGCATCACAAGTAATTAGAGTACCGTAAAAGTCCGAGTTTACAATAAGGGTATTATGTTTCTGTTTTTGGACCATGGGTGGATCCAGGGAATAAGTAGGCTAGGTGCCCCCCCTCACCCTTCTCCCCCCATCCCCCTCCTCCAACCCCCAATCGACCATCGGCGCCCTCTGAAATTGTAAAGACACGCCTCTCAAGGTCGATGACGCTCCCTGAAATGTCGGTTCCCATACGCGGATCCAGGATTGCCTATCGGGGGCGAGGTGGAAGAGGAAACTTCCTGATGGGCGCTATCTACACCAGGGACGACACTTTTGGCCGGAAAACCTATCAAGTATGCGCTAAAACCTATCAGTAGACCCCGATACCTGCATCTCGGGGAAAACGACATTTCAGGGGGTGCCATCGAACTTTCAAGGGGTTTCCGGGACAATTTCAGGGGGCGCTAGGATTCCATGGGGGGCACCTGTCCCCTTTCCCCCTTGGATCCGCCTGTGTCGTTTCGGGGGGGTGGGCACGGAAGTGGGGTCGTTACGGGTGTGGGTGTAGGAAGCTCGAGCATAAGCGGATCAAGGACATCAGCATGGGGATAGGGGCTAAAGAGTTCGAGCATATGCAGACCCAGGATATCAGTACGAGGGTGGGGCTAGGGAGTTAGAGCATAGGCGGATCCAGGACATCGGTACGAGGGTCGGGCTAGGGAGTTAGAGCATAGGCGGATCCAGGACATCGGTACGAGGGTCGGGCTAGGGAGTTAGAGCATAGGCGGATCCAGGACATTAGTACGTGGATGGGGCTAAGCAGCTGAGCATTAGCGGATTCAGGACATCATTACGGGGTGAGACTCGGGAGTTCCAGCATAGGCGGATCCAGGACATCAGTAGGGGGGTAGGGGCTACGGAGTTCGAGCATAGGCGGATCCAGGATATTAGTACGGGGATGGGGCTAGGGAGATCGAGCATAGGCGGATCTAGGACATCTGTACGGGGGTGGAGATAAGAAGCTCGAGCATAGGCTGATCCAGGACATCAGTACGGGTGTGGGGCTAAGGAGCTCGAGCAGAGGCGGATCTAGGACATCAGTACGGCGGTGGGGCTAAAGGGCTTGAGTATAGGCGGATCAAGGACATCAGTACGGGGGTGAGGATAAGGAGCTCGAGCATAAGCGGATCCAGGACATCAGCACGTGGGTAGGGGCTAAAGAGTTCGAGCATAGGCGGATCCAGGACATCAGTACGGGGGTGGGGCTAAGAAGCTCGAGCATAAGCGGATTCAGCTGATCAGTACGGGGGTAGGGCTCGGGAGTTCGAGCATAGGCGGATCTAGGACATCAGTACGGTGGTGGGGCTCGGGCGTTCCAGCATAAGCGGATCCAGGACATTAGTAGGGTGGTAGGGGTTGAAGAGTTCGAGTATAGGCGAATCCAGGGCAGTAGGGAGGTGGGGCTACGGAGTTCGAGCATAGGCAGATCCAGGACATCAGTTCGGGGGTGGGGCTAAGGAGCTCGAGCATAGGTGGATCCAGGACATCAGTGCAGGGGTGTGGCTCCGGAGCTCGAGTAAAGGCGGATCCAGGACATCAGGGGGGTAGGGGCTACGGAGTTCGAGCATAGGCGGATCCAAGACATCAGTAAGAAGGTGGGGTAAGGAGCTCGAGCATAGGCGGATTCAGGACATCAGTAGGGGGTAGGGGCTAAGTAGTTCTAGCATAGGCGGATCCAGGACATCAGTACGGAGGTGGGGCTAAAAAGTTCGAGCATAGGCGGATCCAGGACATCAGTACGGGGGTGGGGCTAAGGAGCTCCAGAAAGGCGGATCCAGGCCTCAGTACGGGGGTGGGGCCAAGGAGCTCGAGCATAGGCGGATCTAGGACATCAGTACGGTGGTGGGGCTCGGGCGTTCCAGCATAGGCAGATCCAGGACAATAGTAGGGTGGTAGGGGCTAAAGAGTTCGAGTATAGGCGAATCCAGGGCAGTACGGAGGTGGGGCTACGGAGTTCGAGCATAGGAAGATCCAGGACATCAGTTCGGGGGTGGGGCTAAGGAGCTCGAGCATAGGCGGATCCAGGTTATCAGTGCAGGGGTGTGGCTCCGGAACTTGAGTAAAGGCGGATTCGGGACATCATTACGGGGGGTGGGGCTAAGGAGATCGAGCATAGGTGGATCCAGGACATCTGTACGGGGGTGGGGCTAAAGAGCTGGAGCATAGGTGGATCCAGGACATCAGTATGGGTTTGGGGCTAAGGAGCTCGAGCAGAGGTGGATCCAGGGCATCAGTACGGGGGTGGGGCTAAAGGGTTCGAGTATAGGCGGATAAAAGACATTAGTACAGAGGTGGGGCTAAGGAGCTCGAGCATAAGCGGAGCCAGGATATCAGTACGGGGGTAGAGGCTAAGGAGTTTGAGCATAGGCGGATCCAGCATATCGGTACGGGGATTGGGCTAAGGAGATCCAGCATAGGCGGATCCAGGACATCTGTTTGGAGGTGGGGCTAAGGAGCTCGAGCATAGGCGGATCCAGGACATCAGTATGGGTGTCGGGCTAAGGAGCTCGAGCAGAGGCGGATCCAGGACATCAGTACGGGGCTGGGGTAAGAGGCTCGAGTATAGGCGGATCAAAGACATCAGTACGGGGGTAGGGCTAAGGAGCTCGAGCATCAGCGGATCCAGGACATCAAGGGGCTAAAGAGTTAAAACAGGTAGGGGCTTAAGAGTTAAAACATAAGCGGATCCAGGATATCAGTACGGGGGTGGGGCTAAGGAGCTCGAGCATAAGCGGATTCAGGGCATCAGTACGTGGGTGGGGCTCGGGAGCTCGAGCATAGGCGGATCCAGGACATCAGTAGGGGTAGGGGCTAAGGAGTTCAAGCATAGGCGGATCCAGGGCAGTATAGAGGTCGGGCTACGGAGTTCGAGCATAGGCAAATCCAGGACATATGTAAGGGGGTGGGGTAAGGAGCTCGAGCATAGGCGGATCCAGGACATCAGTTCGGTGGTGGGGCTGAGGTCTCAAGCTGGGGCATAACTCGGTAACAAATAGGCTGAATTGGGTGAAAATCTGCAGGTATAGGTGAAATACCGTCGGAAAACCCATCATATTTTATATTAAATCTCCTTTCTTCTCGTCATGCCCAGTCTTTGCTTAACAAAACAAACATTATGCGTGTGTTTATTTATTTGATAACATGAACAGAGGGCAACCGTGGTGCAGTATGCAGGACATGCTAATTAAGGAAAACATGGGCCTAGACAGGGGATTGAATGGAGCCATAATGAGAACACAAAACCTAAAACTCCAACATTGCGTTGTTATAAGTATCAAACTGCTGAAAAAACTCGCCTGTCAATCGAACTGTTTGGCTAACGTACATTGTCACCGGCTTCTCCTGCGCCAGAGCGGCACCTGCCGAGGCCGCAGGCCGAGGTAGTTGTAGTTGTTGTCTGTTCTGAGGACTGGTATCAGATACTTGAAACTTGCAGGGATGAAAGGCAGGAACCCATAAAAAATCCCGACGGCTGCAGATTTTCGAATTTTGCAAAAATTTTTCCAAAATTTTAGATTATATTTTTCTAAACTTTTATTTTTCTATTTTTCTATTTTCAGTCTACAGCTCTCAAACTTACACCTTTTTACACACAATCAATTACCAGTTGTTGCTTAAAGTTTGAAGCAAAAATCCAAATTTGTACTTCTAAAATGATTTTTTGAAACTTTTACCTCCAACTTGTCGTGAAATGCATTACCAAAGTTATAAGTTCGAAATATCTGAAGATATGATGCTAGGTGTTCCAAACTGGATTTTTACAGACAGAATGGACTGTGCATTACTGCATAGACACTAAACTGGACCAAAAGCATAATTTTGAAGGTCAGTTTTGGCCCTTTTTCCAAAACATTGCAATTATGGCCTAAAACTTTAAAACCATATAACTTTCAAAATTCTGGACATTTTTGAACGCAGTTTTCTTTGTTGAGATGGGTATTGTCATTACAACAACATATTCTAAATGCAAATTTCTGAGTTAATGGGAAATATTTTTCTGCAAAAAATACAATATTTTTTTGTTTTTTTGGGAATTTAGGACTACATATTTCCAAATTTTCTTTTCTAAATTGGTACCAAAAAAAGCCCGGCTCAAGTTCTACAACCGTCTGCCTGACCATACCCGCGCGTCTCCCATAGGTTTTGAGCTATATGATGATAAAGATTGAATTTGATGCGGTTTTCATAGGTTGTAATAGATTCATCACGTGATAAAGTGCCTTTATACTCAACTGAGATATATGGCTCTCTCTAAACTTTTAGTATGGGAAATTATGAGCTCTGCCGTTTTTGTTTCATGACGCTCCGACGACTAGTTCGCCACTGAGGGGCAAAATACTTCGGTCCCGTTTTTCCCGCAGCAGTAGTGACGTCATTCTGCCCTTCTTGCATGGACCTTCTGTGCTGCGGCAGTAGGCTGCAGCCGGTAAATGCGTGCAAGAAAGGCATAAAATTTTTATCCGAGTGCATACAGCGGGTGGCTAGCCGGTCGGGGCGGACGGGAACCTGACTAGAGGGCAGAGGGTGCCGAGGCGTGTTTAGAGATCCGAGGAAGTGAGCAGTGATGCCCTCAGGTATCTAGGGAACGGTAGCAGGGTCCAGAGGCGTGCTGAGATAGCTCATGGGAAACATTTCGGACGGGGGAGCAGTGAGAATGGGGGGCTGGTACGGGACTGGTGCCTTCCCCGCCATTGCCTCGGAACAGCTTCTGTGTTTGTATTAACCATAGATAATCTGACATGGGGGGGGGGAGTTCAGCCCTTGCTCCGCCCATTGTATCTACCACCATTGGAATAGCCACCATGTATGTATATAAGCATATGAAAGATTGAAGATTTCGTTGCACTCCGTACCAAGTTACCGAACAAGATCAATGAGAGGCAATCGACCATGCAGATTTCGAATGTGGTATTCAGGTCAACAAAAGGTCACTGCGCATGCGCACTGGAACTAATGGTAACAGAGGCTATCTCGGCAACCTACGGGTCGATTTTCTTGAAATTTTGTGAACAGAAGAATAACACGAAATGTAAGTAAAAAATGTCATTAAAGCTGCACTGCTCTGCGCATGCGCAGCAGAAATTATGAAAATAGGCCTGAAAGGCGAGGATATATCAGAGGAGGACCTGAACAGAGGGAAAGCCAACGTGCTTAAAGTTAGCATGAGTGTCTTGTCACCCTTGGTAACAACAAAGGTCAGTGCGCATGCGCATTAGGACTTATGGTCATGGAGGCTATCTCGAGAGCCAATAGACCGATTTCGCCAAATTTTTGCGAGTAAAAGCAGAATAGCATCTGCTAATCTAATTGATGGCATTATGACGCTGCACTATTATGCGCATGTGCAGTAGGAATTCTAAGGAATAATAGGTTCTAAGGGATCATTTAGACCAGGAGACAAACAAACGGCATATTAACATGCTTCAGTTAACTATAACGGTATCTTTGCTCTCATTTACTGCAGACGTTACTGCGCATGCGGACTGGGAGTAGGGTAACCGAAGCTAACTCGTTAACAAATTGGCTGAATTGGGTGAAAATCTGCAGGTATAGGTGAAATACGGTCGGCAAACCCATCATATTTTATAATGTATCTCCTTTCTTCTGGTCATGCCCAGTCTTTACTTAACAAAACAACCATTCAACGTGTGTTTATCTATGTGATGACATGAACAGAGGGCAAACGTGACGCAGTATGCAGAGACATGCTAATGTAGGAAAACATGGGCCTAGACAGGGGATTAAATGGAGCCATAATGAGAACACAAAACCTAAAACTCCAACATTGCGTTGTTATAAGTATCAAACTGCTGAAAACACTTGCCTGTCAATCGAACTGTTTGGCTAACGTACATTGTCACCGGCTTCTCCTGCGCTGGAGCGGCACCTGCCGAGGCCGCAGGCCGAGGTTGTTGTTGTTGTTGTTGTTGTCTGTTCTGAGCGCTGGTATCAGAGACCTAAAACTTTTGTGGATAGAAGGCACTTCCAAATGAATAAGCACCACGGTTGTCAATTTTCAAAATTTTCAAAATTTTTCCCAGAATTTTGCATTATGTGATTTTTAACTTTTATTTTTCTATTTTTTGCTAATTCATCTACAGTCTTCAAACTTGCACGCTTTTACATCAGACAAATTTGTAGTTCACACAAAAAGGTGGAAAGAAAAAGCTTTAAATTTAGGGCTCTAAATTAGCTTTTAAACTTTGCCCCCCAAATTTGGCATAAAACTCATGGTCTAAACTACAGGCTCGAAATATCTGAAGCTACAGCAGTTCAGGTTCTGAGTCAAATATCAACTTAAAGGCCGGTTTGTGCAGTACTGCACAAACACAGAAACAAAACAAAAACGGAAATTTAAGGGTCCTTTTTGGCCCATTCCGTGAAGGTCTGCATTTCCCAAAATATCATTCAAACCCTTATATCTTTCGATCTAATTGATAAAAATTAGTTCCCATTTCAGATAATAAGAAAAAATAGCTTCCTTTGTTATATATTTTTTTTTTTTTTAATATTTTTGCGTTCCCAACCTGGGAACATTTTTCCATTTGCACTACACACAAGCAGCACACACTATGTACACGGCAGCGGGGCTTACGCTATCGGCACCCTTGCGGGACAGTCATGTCCGCACGCTTCCTGTCACGCGCCCCACTGTACCAGGCGTGGAGCTATCCCGATTTCTCGGACCCGGCGGAACAGAGGAATGCTCCGGTGACACGCGGCGAGGCCGTGCCTCGGCGTGCCACCGGACCGGTGGATCTATTTAAAGGCAGATCGCCCGTGCTCCCATAACAAGGGCGCTGTTGGTCGCGGAAGTCCCTGTCAAGGCGGCACTACCCATGTACTGCCATCTCCTGGTGGAGGCGGTCGAGGAAAAGTCTGCCAGAGGTCGCTTTGATCCAAGGACCTCCCACTGGCCCGAGGCGCCTTAACCAACTGCCGGCGGTGGTTTCCTTTGTTATATATTTAGAGATAAAAACTTTCAGACTCAAACTTTTTATTTTATAGGCAGAAATAAAATATAAGTTTTTAAAATTTTTATTCTCAGCCCCCTGGTGTCCAGACCATGATAGCTACGGTATTGAACTTAACACGGCTGGATTGAAAACTTCGTTGCCGTCATTTTTTTCACTTATACCCTCCACTTATCTCTTACGGCTTCCGCGCTATAAGCCATAAAAGACATTTCAAAGTGGTAATTTTATCAGTTCATTTTTGCTTCACACCGGGGTTTAGGGTGGTTAGAGTCATTGGAGGGAAATGAAATTTTCCATGCAGCTAGGTAAGAGACATATGTCGACATTCCATCTGCATAGATATCAATGAAACACCAAGTTACCTTTACAAACATGCCGTTTCTCCACGCAACGTTGTAGCAAATCACCACGCGTCACCCCTGCGTCCACGCCGCGGCAACGCCGGCGATCGGCGCGGCCGTTTCTGTTTATTTATGGTCTGGTAAAAAAGTACCCGATACTACCCATAATGCATCACAAGTAATTAGAGTACCGTAAAAGTCCGAGTTTACAAAAAGAGTATTATGTTTCTGTTTTTGGACCATGGGTGGATCCAGGGAATAAGTAGGCTAGGTGCCCCCCCTCACCCTTCTCCCCCACCCCCTCCCCCAACCCCCAATCGACCTTCGGCGCCCTCTGAAATTGTAAAGACACGCCTCTCAAGGTCGATGACGCTCCCTGAAATGTTGGTTCCCATACGCGGATCCAGGATTGCCTATCGGGGGCGAGGTGGAAGGGGAAACTTCCTGGTGGGCGCTATCTACACCAGGGACGACACTTTTAGCCGGAAAACCTATCAAGTATGCGCTAAAACCTATCAGTAGACCCCGATACCTGCATCTCGGGGAAAACGACATTTTAGGGGTGCCATCGAACTTTCAAGGGGTTTCCGGGACAATTTCAGGGGGCGCTAGGATTCCATGGGGGGCACCTGTCCCCTTTCCCCCTTGGATCCGCCTATGTCGTTTCGGGGGGGCACGGAAGTGGGGTCGTTACGGGTGTGGGGGTAGGAAGCTCGAGCATAAGCGGATCAAGGACATCAGCATGGGGGTAGGGGGCTAAAGAGTTCGAGCATATGCAGACCCAGGATATCAGTACGAGGGTGGGGCTAGGGAGTTAGAGCATAGGCGGATCCAGGACATCGGTACGAGGGTCGGGCTAGGGAGTTTTTTTTTTTTAACGTTTTCCCACTGGGCATCACACCCAGGGGGGAGTATATTTACCACCAATAGTATGCAAGCAATTATGGAACGCTAACACGAACCAACACATCACTAAGGATGTCACAACAGTTCAACAACGATCATATCCCTCCCAAAACCCTCTGCCCACCCATCCCCCCTCCCAAAACTCAATAACGTGTAATTCAAGCTCGGATACGCGATGATCCCGCAGATGGAGAGACCGACATCACCGGCCAGTCAGAATTAATCAAGTCCAAAATCATCTAG
This sequence comes from Lepas anatifera, assembly GCA_034440635.1. NCBI lineage: Eukaryota > Metazoa > Arthropoda > Thecostraca > Lepadidae > Lepas > Lepas anatifera. Next base: position 837,809 of record JAOTON010000383.1, read on the forward strand.
AACCAATCCAAGGTAAAAGTCTAAATGTTGAATTCTGAATTTTGATTGATGAACGGAGCCCACCTTTGCTCAAATTTGTCGATCCTGTTATTTTTTCTAGCGATAACTAATTCGATCTTGAATTGCTTGATAATAAAGGGTATAAAATGATTTAGTTGAACTACTTCTTCTCGAGCGCGCCGGTAAGCAATGAATTGTTTTGCAATCAAAATTATAAGATTTACGGCGTCTAACGCTGGTATGTTTCCAAACAATATATGCTTAGCACAAGGAGTAAACTGTTTCTCCCGGTTTAGCTTCCTATTTATTCTTTCAGCTAACCCATTCCAAAAGTTGGATTTCATCGCACTGAAAAAAAAAATGCTGAATGCTATCCACCTCACCACAACTATTACAAAACGGATCATCAATAACGTTTCTTATGCATAGGAAACGTCTTGTGGGGAAAAACCTGTGCATTATTCTATATTGTAGGCTCTGTAATCTTGTGGAACTTGTGATCGTGAAAGGTAGATGGTAAATTTTGCTCCAATTCCCTGCGAAGTCGATGCCTTCGCTTGACCACTTACTTTGGGCAGTTGGTACAGCAGGTTTCAACCATTTTGATCGGAAAAATTTAGATTTTACTAAGTGGAATGAAATCAAAGTGCCGTTTACTTCAATTTTGGGTGTGATGGACCTATTATCTACGGAGAGTGACTCTGAACCTGCAACACGCCTCTTCCAATGTGCAGGAATAGCGCTGCACCAGCTGATATAATCTAGCGGATTCATTTTGACGAGGGAATGTTTAGTTTTGAAATCGTTCACGGTCAATATCTGTCCTCGGCTGTCAAAAAAATCGTCCAACAAAAATATGCCACGCTTGTACATCGCCTGGGAAAAGAAGTGCCGTCCGCCAATACATAGTACTTTATTGTTCCATATGATTTGCTTCCTCACGTCCTCACCGCTAACCGGTTCGGATAAAGGAACTGCTTCTCGCAGCCACTGGAGCATTTCCTTATAAAACAATGGAATTTGCTTTGACTTTATCCAGGCTTCGCCATAATTTACATTTAAAATGTGTTCAAGCCGCATACCTAACCTTTTCTGAATTATTTTCGAAAGAGCTGAGTCTGAACACCCTACAAACTTTCCAAACCAGGAAACGCGCATTGCCTTGTATATATGGAGTATGTTTGGGGCATTTAAGCCACCATGTTCCGTATCTTGGTACAGTACGCCTTGGGCAACTTTTGGTGGTCGGCCTCTCCAAATAAACTTCATTATTTTGCTCTGAACTTTTTCTAAATCCTTCCTTTCTATTGTGGTGGCTGTCATTGCATATATAAACTGGGAAACAAAAAGAGATTTTACTACTGTGATGTTTCCTTTCAAAGTAAGATTCCTCTGCATCCAGCTGATAATTGTCTGTTCCATGTTAGAAAACGCTCGCGTGAAGTTATCACAAGGATACAAGGCACTGAAATTTATTCCCTAAAATTTTGACCTGCTGACTACAAACACGTTGACATATAGTGTTTTGGGAGTCTTTCTGCGCTCCCAACCACATGAAAGAACATTTATCAAGATTGAGCTGCAATCCCGACACAGCTCCAAAATTTTTTGTAACATCCAAGACTAGGTTTGCCGCGTATTCGTTCTCTACAAACACGGTAGTGTCATCTATATATTGGGCTATTTTCATTTCTACTCCTGAAACAGTTACTCCCTTAATGTTGGTCATTGCACGTATTTTAATAGCTAGAATTTCGACTACCAGGCAGAAAATTAAACTTGAAGCGGGGCAGCCTTGTTGGAGACCCCTAGTCGGGTTAAACCACTGAGAGGTGAAACCATTATTTATAACTGTAAGTTCTACATCCCGATGTAAAATTTTTACCCAATCAATGAAGAAGGTTCCAAAGTTGAACTTGCCCAAGACGTCGTAAATGAATTCATGTTCGACTGTGTTGAAGGCATTCTTAAAATCTAACGCCATTAAGATTCCGTCCAAATGATCGGCATCACAATAATAAATGATGTCGGATATAGTCCTAATACTCATGCCAATATATCTTCCCCTGATGGAACCAGTTTGGTCAGGCGCAACTAATGTCGATATGACGAGCATCAGCCTATTTGCTATCACTTTTGCAACAATCTTATACACTATATCTAAAAGGCAAATAGCTCGCTTGTTTTTCAGGAGTGTCTGATCCCCTCGTTTAGGGATTAAAGTTATCACGCCCCGTCTTTGAGTTACGAAAAATTTACCTTTTGCTCTAGTTTCCTCAAAATATTTCATAATAATTGTTTCTAGATCATCCCAAAAGTGCAAGAAAAATTCTTTAGAAAATCCGGACACAGAAGGAGCCTTGTTGTTCATCATGCCCTGAAGCGCTTGTTTGCATTCATAACTAGTAATTGGTGCATCACAAATTGCCTTATCTTCCTCACTAAGTTGCGGACATTCAGCCTCCCCTAAAAATTCATCACATCGATACCTGGTATCTAGGTGGGGTCCTTCACGGGGACCTCCGGTGCAACTGGAGTATATGTTTAGGAAAAATTCTTTGCAATATCCTAATATGTTCCTGTTGCCCGTAATTATGTCATTGTTATCTGTTCGTAGTACATTAATCTGTTTCTTCATGTCTCTACTCTTGCACAGATTCAGAAAATATCGTGAAGCCTTTTCTCCCTCCTCAACCCATTTTGCTCCTGAGTAAACCATTGCCCTTTTGCCCTTTTCCAATTCAATCTCGTTTACTACATTTTTAAGCTCTTGGTACCTTTCTACTAATTCTCTAGTAGGTTGCCGACTAATCTCAATTTCGCACTCCTCAAGCAAGCGTAAGAACTTTTCGCTTTCCTCTCGCTTAAGCTTTTGTATTTGCTTCCCCCTTCCCAAGCTAATTATTTTGATCTTGCTGCATAACATTTCCAGCTTTAGTCCCCAATCATTAACGTCACAGTAATTTCCTTCACCCAACGTGGCACTTTTGATTTCAGCCTTTGCAGCCTTAACAAAGCAGCTGTCTTCTAATAGCTCATTCCTAAAGCGGAACAGTCCAGGACCCTTATCAGTTGAAAACAAAGCAATTTCTACCGAAACTAAAGAGTGGTCAGTTAGAACAGAGGGTTTTATTTCAATGCGCTTTACCAAGTTATTATGCATCATATGAGCACTGGTGATTATATAGTCTAATCGAGACTGTTGTACTACAGGTGCAAAGCGTTCCCATGTATATCTCCTTAATGAAGGATTATTGTGGCGCCACAAGTCTATCAGATTTTGCTCGCTCATTATCTCGTTGAATGTTCGGGCCGGCGCTGAGACGACGAACCGTTTCTTTCTGACGTCAAGATGCGTTAAATGCAGGTTCAAGTCACCACAAAGAAGAAGTAAATTTTTCTCTGCCTCTGGCATGGTTTCAAGCTTCTCCTTCAGCAGGCTATAAAAGCTTAACTGTTCTTGCCTATGTCCTTGTGTTGGAGCATAAACTGCTAATAACTTAACGGTGCACTTTTGAAATACCAAGTCAGCGATTACTAGCCTTCCGTTGTCAGAGGAATAATTTACATCAACCCGACAAAGACCTAAGGACGATCTGGGCACAAGAATTGCAACACCACACTCCCTGCTGTTGCGACCGTGAGAAAATATAATATCCGATCCCCACTCAGATCTCCAAAATTTGGCATCATGGGAGTTGGAATGTGTCTCTTGAATGACAGCAAAATGATTTGGGTAATTGACATGTAGAAAACGGAAAACGGCACGTCTTTTGGCAGGCAAGCGTAATCCACGCACGTTCAACGTCAAAACTTTTAGCTCAGGCATTTTAGCTAACTAAATTCAAATGCAACGGGGTATGCAAAACTCCAACAATTGCTCCTAAATACATGGGCACGTTTGTGTGCTCCCGTGACTGTGCCGATTAGACCATCGTCTCTGCTGCCACCTATAGGCGCTCTGACCGACTGCTCCTTTACCTACGCTCACCACTGAGTCTTCATACATACATTGCTACCACAAACCTGACAAAGACTGGGCATGCCCACCTTAGATTATTATCAACCAAAACTTGATATGTATAAATTTCGTCTAGGAAAAATTGCCAATATACCTTGAATCTGACTGGCCGGGTCCCGGAATTAAACAGAGTCCCTCGCATATCCATACCTGCTTGAAATCCCTTATCCCCCCCACGCATATAACAGCACATTCTGTACACTGACCCCACCAAACGCGAGAGCAGGGCTCCGAGTGACCAAAACATTGGCTGATTTTCTAATCCATTCGACCAACCTCTTGGGTCCCTAAAAATGGCATTCACTATACACACAAAATTAAACAGCATCTCAGTACTTACATCAATGAGATACGGATGCATAACCGATGCGATACTCATCGGGGCGGCCGGGGCCCCCCCGGCAGCCGCCCAATGCCGGCCCAAGCGCAGACGCCGAGCACCGATGCGCGTCCCGAGCAGGAGTCGTCGGCCGCGACAGGCGAGGCAAGGGCGACCGCCGAGGATCCAACCGCCCCGCCGCTACAGAGTGGATCTGCTGATCGTTCCAGTTGAATCAGAGTACAGCTAGCATTCACAGCTTATCAGCAAACGGTTCTATTGTTTTATACAGGCCATAGTTAACCTTATCTGCTTTAACTCAAGAAGAATAACGTGAGCTGAATTATGGAAGTGAAATCCAACACTTCTAGACAAGATGCTATTTTGAAAATGCCTGATATAGAACACATCACGAATGGTTTTAAATGCGGACACAAAAGCAAAACACGCAAACACGAAAGCACCTGGCGCCATCTACAACTACTTTCTCTGACAGGCACCAGCCAGCAACAATAAGCCGATTCCCCAAGTACTCGTTTCCTCTCCGCACTAGAGGTGATATCCCGAATCTTTATACGATCCGCATCATTACGTTGCCACTATGAAAACAGCAAAACAATGCAGAACAAAGCGCAACACGGCAATAGACATTTAATACGAACCAAAGCATGAAACCCCCAAATTCTGTAATTTGTACACGACAGTACGTTAATAATAACAAACAGAAGTAAGAAGTGCACCTGCTCTGTTCTATGGCTTCTCTAAAGACCGATTCAAGGTTACCAATAAGGGCATATTAAGCGCCACAATGCCGTTGGGAAACATCACCTCATCTGGTGCTCTGCACGGCCGAGTCACCGCCTACCGAGGGCACCTTGTCGCGCTGGCTGCTCTCAGTGCCCCCAGTCTGTGAAGTCCCACCTCCAGTCCCTGCACGCGCTCCTGCAGCCGCCGTCCCTTTGCGCGCGGGCGCAGCCGCAGCGCTGCTGGTCTGCGGGTACGTCGCCTTCCCCAACTGCTGACTCGCCACCACCGACGACGCAGGGCTGAGATGGTGACTGCTCGTCTCCATCGCAGCCTCCACGCCGGGACCGCAACGCGTCGCGTCGCGCCGATCCTCCTGACGCCAGCGGCGCCGCTGCCTGGAGCCGTATGTCAGTTGTGGGAGATCGCCCAACAGCTGACGCAGATGGTTCTCATCCTTTACGTATATGTTGGCTCCCCCGTATGTTCTCCGAAAGTAAACGAACCCACGCCGGGTAAAAACGGAGGCCACCTTGCCTCCGTTGTCCGGGCTGCGCGCCGCCAGAAGCAGCTGAAACACACGCTGCATCTCCGGAATGAGCGATTCAGACAGGTAGAGTGGTGCCATCTGTGAACCGCCGGACATACCACCGCGACCGGGGCCGCCCTGCCCACCCGGAGCGCGCTTGGGGAAGAGCTCAAACCGTCGCTCAAATATAGCGTCCCGTACGTTCCTCCGCACGAACTTAACGATAACCTTTTGGTCAGACTCCAGGCGATGGGCGACTTGTATTTCACCGGATGTCAGGTAAAGCCCAGGGAGACGACTATTGAG
>JAOTON010000384.1:0-24192 GCA_034440635.1 Lepas anatifera
TCTCATTTTTGCAAATTCAGGCTCAAATGCCTCAAAATCGGCCTCAAAGTCAACATTTATAGACGACCTTGCCGAGTCCTTATGGTATCGATAAATGACGTAGTCCGGGCTGTGGCTTTCCATTTCTATACCAAAGAATGTAAAAATTCAATCGAAGCATTTTCGCATTTAAACCTGAGATATAAAAAATTATTTTATAAAAATAACTTTCCAAAACGCTTTTAAATAGGAAATATAGGACTTTAAAGAAATACCATCAACCAATCAGAAGCCCAGTCCTTATAGGATCTGGTCACGTGGGCTTATCCTACATCAATGTGATGTCATCACGGCTTTCAACAAGTTATCGATATTTACCATTTTAAAAGCCGCGGCAAACACGGAGATATGAATACAAATTCTATAAGACTTATTAGCGCCAAAGCCAGGCCCGATCACTCTGAAGATTATAATTAATAATTGTTCGTTATTGCATGATTGCATTGCAGCGACAATGATACAAGAAAAAGATACGGGTAGCGCGATCCAGAAGAGCCTCTTTTTGAGGCATGACAAAAGGTTTTGGTGGTTTTAAGGACGAGGAGATTGTCGCCGGTCCGGTCTCGTGATCAACAAAACAATATCGTCGGTTATCTGTACGTAAAATATTTAGAGCATTTGATGTGGTCAATTGAGATTTTCTTAGAGGAAAATGTATGATTTAAGGTTAATGAAACAATTTTAATTTTTGGCTATCCATCGTTGCTAAAATTCAATGCTTATTATGTTTTTGTGCAGTGAGTGTAGTGAGTTAGTCAGGCACTAATCCCATCAAATAAGGGCAATGCATTTAATGTTTCTGTTCTGGTATTAATTAGGTTCATGAAGTTGGCAGAAAGCAAATTATATGCTTAATTGATAACTATTCATTTTTTGGCCCACTATTATAGCTGTGGTCTCATTCAGTCTGTTGACACCAATCGGGGCGAGCAGCATTGAGTCGATGTCACATGACTATAGCCTCTCCCTGAGAACAAATCATAGAACCAATTCCAGATTTACAGGCTGCGTTTAACAACCTGCTGTGGTGCTGCTGGATGAAACAGTAAAAGCAGAACAGTGGTAGCGCACTATTTTGTGATTGGTAGATAAGTTATTCTGGTTGATTTTTGTTTGATAAGCAGTGTAGCACATACCAGAGTGCAGTCCTCACTGATATTTCTTTTCAGGAGGAGAGGCTCTCGAGGGCCTGCAGACAGGACCAGTCAATGACAGATGGAAACAAGCAGCGGGTGAGGGAGTGTCAATGCCACGTTAAAATCTTTATTTTATTGTCAGTAATGCAGGTGGTCAACTTGTGTACCAAAATGGGTAGAAAATGATTGCCGATTTTTCCTACTGACTGTTTAGGGCATATTATTTTTGCGGGTCCCATATTCGTTTTCTTTTTGGTCTTAACTTCATCATATCATTTGCAAAATCTTGTGCACTTCCTAGTAAAATTCTATATCATGCCCGCAACTTGAATTACAATTTCCTACCTGTTACAAATACTAGTTCTGCACAAGTGTGCATGCTAGTGCATTTTCTGGGCTTAGTTTACCTTCTTTAAAGTATGAAATTTTTTTGTTAATTTCACATATTGAAACAGATTTACCATTTATTTTGGTACCATGTGCAGTACATAACAGTTTCTGTGTTCTTATCCACTTTCTCGGATGAAGTTACTCCGTATTTCAAGTGGCTACTGTTTGTTTCCAGACATGAAAGTGGCTGTAGCATGAATTCATCCGATCTGCCCTCTGCAAATGCCTAATCCGCATGTTTTTTTATAATTACTATTTAAAATAAACTAGAAGAAAACTAGGATAAGATGTATTAAGTGATTTGGAAACACTAGGAATGTACCCAGCCAATACAAAAATATAATTGTAAACAAAGAGTATGGATAGACATATAGGAATCACAGGAGGGCAATCTTGGGTGATGCAATTTTTTGTGTTTTCCTAGAGGAATATGTGAAAGCATTAGGCTTGTCACTTCAGAGAGAAAAATTTTTTTACTATTAGAAAACCTGTCTTTTGTAGCTGCTGTGTATCATCAAACCATCATCCCAATCAATGGACCAGCTTGTGTATGATCATTTTGTTTATTAGCTTTTGAATGGGATGAACTCCAATCAGGACTGATTCTTCCATAGACTTGAAATTTGAAATACTTCTTTTCCATTGTGGGCCAGGTTGGAAATAATGTATTATAATTTATAAAAACCTTCATGATTTGCATGGTTCCACTCCAACACCTCCAAAACCCATGATCTAGAGTACAGACCGTCTTTGGGGACATCTTTCTTGTTGAATATATATATATATATATATATATATATATATAATATTTTTTCTAGGCTTAAAACAAGATGCAATGATATCTTGTTTGCTTTCATTGTGAGCTTGTGATATTTTATTTGTACCTTTATTGGTCCCATTCTGTTCCTGCTGTGAAAATGTCTTCTAATTCTAAGAAGGGGCTACTCCTAGAAAGCATAGAATGTGCAAAACAGAATTAACTAGGTGCTGCCCTCGGACAGTGAGCGACTATCGCCATTTACGCTCTTGCCGCTGGAAGACAAGCTTCTGAGTGACGAGCAATGGAATCCTAGAGCTTGGCAGAGTACCACAGCCAGCAGTTTTCTGCATTGAACACGAACCTGTCTGAGTGCACCTCGGTCGCCCACCTGTGTGCCCGCAGTATACGTTCATGTGTGTGTGCGTGTAGCGGTATTTATGACGGTGCATATTAAGGCACATCCTCTGAGGACCCCAGTAAAACATACCATTAAAAGTACTTTTTAGCTTCACAGGTAAAAAACACGTAATGCAAACAGGTCTTTATAGTAAAAATCAAGTGGTCAGATTTTGTTGGTGGTCGTAGGTGTGAAAGTCGAAGAAAATGATAAGTGACTACTTTGGGCCCACACTATTGGTGGTGAGAATTTTATCAAATTCGCAGTATAGAATTTATTGTGGACAGATGGCAAAATCTGTTATGCTTTTGATGTACGCTTCAGTGATTCTTATTCGCTCCCACCTCTTCTTAGAGTGCACTTCATGGACTGACCGAAGCCAGAAGCCGCGATACCCACTGGTGGGTTCTAGGGAAAATTTACTTTCCTCCCAAACTCTGATTTTCGCCGATCTTTCAAAGCATTTTTATTCACGATTTTGAACCCCGTCTTTCCCCCCACAAAAACATTGGCCTGATCCATCACTGACGTATCGAGTTATATCCTCTGAGTTCACGTTGCCAGACTCGGAAGATTGCTCTTTGGGGACTCGCAGACCTGATTGTTGCACGCGTTTCTCACCTGCCGAGGGTTATCTACTCTCTGTAATTTCCTGGTAGGTTATATTTTTCTTCATGTTTTTGTGAGTCTGAATATAAGCCTCATTGATCAATCTGATAGCTGTTGGTTTTTAAAAGTAGATGAATCTTGGCATTGCGTAGCCGAGGAGCATGATTATATATTGGTAAGATGTTTCATGGCTTTGCCTCCTCGAATCTCCTCTGGAATTCACTGGAGCCTGTTGATCACACTGTGGATTACATATTCGGGGCACAGCCCTTCGTCAGAATCCTCATAATACAATAAGCGAAAACTTGTGGGCAGTGTGACCAAGGCTTGAAATATTTAGATCTGATATGGAACTCGGTTGCTGAAATAATGTAGTTCAGTACTGGAATATTCGAATATTGGAACTCGATTCGAGGATATCCTAGCACTCTGACTAAACATTTATGTGTTCACCTATTATATTATGAGAATTGTGGTGAAGGGATGTACCTGAATATTTATCAGTGTATTAGCCCCATTTTGCAACCATGATTCGAGGAGGCTGGTCATGAAACATCTTATCAACGTAGATAATCTAATAAACAATCTAATAAAAATAACGGTTAATATACTATTTTATATAATAATATGATGTTATATGAAGTGCTTCTGCGACTATTATGAGAAAGGACCGTTTCCAAACTCCGAAGTATTAAAATAAAAGCTTATCATTTTCATAAACAAATGTCATTCAAGATGCCAGCAGCTTGCTTGTCTTAAAGCCGCAATGCGTGTTCTTAGGTTTAGGCTCCGTCACTACCAATGTTAAGATTAATTGTAGAATCCTTTTTATTTAATACGAACTGTTCCAGGTTAGAATTTTGAGGTATATTTTCTGATGCACCCGGATCAGAAACTAACTCAACTTGAAGTCAAAAAGGATGTATTCTTAAATCTTGTATATCTATATACAAAAATTGAACTAGCTACCACCACGGACAGAGAAGTGAGGTGGTCAGTCCATCTCCAACCTGCAGCACACAACAAACGTTCCCCCTGAAACAAAAAGTGATCAGGTTTGGGTTCGTGGTGCGTTCCACACTTGGTGGCTGCACATATTTTTTGTTAGTTCATCCAAGGATCGTGGTGACTGCTCTTTGGTTCCCCAGTTCTGACGCGTATCAAGAGTTATTCTTCCTTATCACATTCAGCTATTCTCCGGTTCTCTAGACTACGTGTTTTATATTCTCCGGGGACCAAAGGATTAAAATTATGTCAAATATTTAGATGTCGACGGACACATTAATCTGATTGATTGATTGAGTGTTCCGGCCATACGGGGAGGGCGCCCTTGTAGGCGCCCCAACCGCCGCAGGAACATCGCCAGCCGTTGCGGGTCCGCCAGCGCCTCCCGGATGGGCGGGTCGTCCCGTCGAAATATGTCCCAGCGCAGGTCAGTGCACGCAGGGCACTGGGTCAGAAGCTGGTGGAGGGCCTCGTCCTCTCCGTCGTCGCATTCCCGGCACGTGGCTTCCGGGTCCAGGCCGATCCTCTTTCGGTAGCTGCACAGGAGAAAGGAGTGGCCAGTGCGCAGGCCCCCGCCTCCACACTCTCCTGCCGTGAAAGGCCCAGACGGTCTTTTAGGGTGGTCCGTCCTGGGACACCGCCACATTTAATCTCGAACACGTTTTATCTCGTACGGATTAGGTTTTATCTCCTTGTTTTACCAGATAAACACGCGCATTGACGGAGCTCTGAGCCACCTTCGCTTTGACGGGGGCGGGTACCCTCCCTCCTAAAATCTCGAGAACCACACATTATGTAGTGAAAAAGTGGTAAACGGCGTTTGGTAGCCCATACGCTTCTCTATCGAAATATTTTAACCATTTTGTCAGATCACTTCAATCGGATGAGTTCACTTTGTTCCGACTTTATGCTATCTTTAAACTTTTTTAAGGTCAGGTCACTTGACCTGTACTGGTTACCTGACCTGAGATGACCTAACCTTAAAATTTGACAAAAGTTGTAAAAATGATGAGAGAAGGTATGCTAAGTACGGCGACGCTACGCGCCGCCGTTTTTATATTCTATCCGAAAAAACCAGACGGGGGGCGGGTACCCTCCTCCCGTCAATGCGCGTGTTAAAACGATTAATTAATCTCGAGACACATTAATTTAGGGACTAACACATTTAATCTCAAAGAGCCACCCTTGCTTTTTTATTGGGTCGGTTTCTGGTTCTTGGTTTGCACCAAAACCGGTAAGGCTTCAAGAATGACCTTCAGCAAAGGACACAAAAGACATTTTAGAATGGCAAACAGCGTGTCCCGGTGGTCAGAAAACAGGTGAACTGGTCTCCAACAGAGGTAAATCCGACGGACTGAGAACCATTGAGGGAGCTGGAGACAAGCCGGTCCCAGTTTGGTACGCCGGTCAGATTAGAAAAATATTTGGGGCTAATATTCCCCTTCCCTCAACTACCCGGACGGAGGGATAACCAGAAGAAATTGTCCTTAGAATAGCTACTTCATCCCATAGGAGGATCCAGGAGGGCAAAAGGGGGCACGTGTCCCCTCTCTGATCGACTCTCGGTGAAACCTAAAATGTCGCGTTCCATCCCCTCCCCCAAAATGCACAAATCGGCGCACACCGATAGGATTTAGCGTCCATCTGATAGGTTTTACCGGTCAAAATTGGCGCCCCCGGTCTGGATGGTGCCCTCCTGGAGGTTCCCCCCCGATCGGAAATTATGGATCTGACTATGCTTCATCCATTAGTACGCATGAACAATCAAGAAGAAAACCAGAAAAAAATTTTACAGTAAAAACTCCCACTACCTAGATTCGAACCTGTATTACCCGTGTGGAGAGTCGGGAATGGAGGCCACTATACCAGCCCCGCTGCACGACATCTGGCCGAGTTTAAAACTTCCCTGATTAGTTTTCTCAAGCTTGGACAAACTAATGTAATTCTTGTATTTTTGGGACTTAATAAAAATAAATTGAATAATAATACATCATAAAAACATTTTCTACGGCAAAAAATCATTTCTAGAACTTAAAACTTTGATTGATAGAATAGAGGTGAAGAGCAGGTTACAACCTATTATTGATATTGTTAACAAATTTGAATAACTGTTGAGTGGCCTCCAAAAATTTAGCTGAAGATAAAGAAACGATTGACGGTACCAGAATCAGGATTTTTCAAATATTAAGAAACCACAATAAAAATTTTTGCGACAATGTCCCTTTAAAGTCCCGGCTCCTACGTCATAAACCCAGGCCGAGGTATAAAACTTCAAACCTTGAAATTAGCACCCGAAACAGGAGTAAATGTCTAAAATAGTGATGAGGTGCGGTGAATAAAACGAGTCTCTTTTACAGGGTTCAGTGCGGTGTTGGGCAATTGACATCGGCCGGTGGCGACGCCTGGCGGAGGGCAAGTCAAGGGCGGAGGAGTAACGGCGGCGGTCAAGGGCGGCGATGGCATGGCTGGCTGGCCGTCCTGCACAGGAATTGTCTCGCACGCTCGCATGCGATGAACATCATGTTGCAGCAGGGGCGGATGCAGGAAAGGGGACCTATCTAAGTTTTCTTATCTAGTTTTTTATCTTGCGTAGTCAAGAAATGTGATATAATTATCGGTACAGCAGTGTTGTCATCGGGCGATTTGCTTAGTGCGGTGCATGGGGGTTGGTGGCTGCGATGTTCATTACATTTCAGCAGTGGCAGAGCCAGAGAGGGGGAGCATTAACACATTTCCGATTTTGGTTTCAACACTTGTATAGGCGAATGACATGATAAGTTTTTAGGGCATAGGCGGGTCCAGGGGGGCAAGGGGGCACGTGCCCCCTCCCCGATCGACCCTCGGCGCCCCCTGAAATGGTCACGGCGCCCCCTGAAATTTCGCTTCCCACCCCCCCCAGGATACGAAATCCTGCGCCCACCGATAGGATTTGGCGCCCACCTGATAGGTTTTGCTGGTCATAAGTGGCACCCCCTGATCCGGATGGCGCCCCCGGTCCGGATGGCGCCCCCGGGAAGGTGCCCCCCCGATCGGCAATCCTGGATCCGCCTATGTTTTAGGGTACGTTAAAAAGTGACATTTCTTCTCCCGGGCTGCCCCTCAAAAGTGATGTGCCCCCATACCAAAGCTCTTGCTGCGCCCCTGCCTGCTACCGGCCGTTCGCGCACTTTCCCACGGTTAGCCTGAAGGAAGTTGCTCAATCTCCGTCAGAAGTAACCCTACGGATTTCTCAGTTTTTAAGGGTAAATAAGGAGACGCAGTTTTTTGCCCCAGTGCTGTCGTCGGGCGATGGGCTTAGTGCCGTGCATGGTAGTTGCGTCGGTTGCGATGCTCATTACATTGCAGCAGTGGCAGAGCCAGGAGGGGGAGCATTAACACATTTTCCGATTTTGGTTTCAACACTTGCATAGGCGAATGTCATGACAAGTTTTTTAGGGTACTTGCATTAAAAAGTGCCATTTTTCTCCCGGGGTGCCCCTCATAAGTGGTGTGCCCCCAGCTGTTCGTTCCCTAGTTTACCCCCGTTTATTGACTCCATTTGAGTCAAATTTCAAAGCTAAGTTTAAAGTTTCAATGGGGTAAACAGGCATACGCGTCGGAAAAGGAGGGGCAGGGGGCCTGGCCCCCACTTTTTGGCAAAAATTTCCTGATCTCAGTCAAAATGAAAGAAAACTGGACATTCCTATATCCAGCCGCTGCAGAAGTCAACAAGGAGCCCAAATTCGAACAGTTTTTGGTCCTGATATTGAAATTTTTGTCAGCATCAAGTTGAAGTTTGGCTGCCCCCCACCCCCCACCCCACTTTTTTGCCGGTGGAGGCACTTATATAAACAGGCAAACATTTAGGGCCATGTCAGCACTAAGAAATTTGCTGGTCAACAGGCTAACGCCTAGGGTCATAACTAAGATAACTACAGGCTAAATAATCTTAACTTAATATGATAATAATGACAGTGGCGGATCTAGCCGGGTGGTTTGGGAGGGGCAAACCAAAGTCGAAAAGCAAAAAAACGTCGCGCAGTGAAAAATTGCGTTACAATATGCCTTTTCGGTAGGATTTTGGGAACTGGAGACGAAAAGCAAAAAAACCACACGGGGTGAAAAATATGGACTCAAGAGATACTTTTTTCCTATCCAAACCCCAATATTTACACTGAACTTCAATAATTCTGTTTGAAGTTGAGAGTTGAAGCACCAAAATCTTGCTTACAAGCTAAAAAGGAGTCGGGGAAAAGGAGGTCGATCGCTTTGGGGGGGGCAAAAACATAGTTTTGCCCCGAGCTTTTCCGTTTGGGGGGACAATTGCCTTTTCTGCCCCCCTGGATCCGCCACTGAATAATGATGAATTATCTTAACACGCGCCCCGCTGGGGTCCCTTGCATGACGCGCCCCGCTGGGGGGGGCGTTTTTCGCCCCCTTCCGTATCTCGTTTCCCACGAAAACTAAAGGAAAATTACGGGCGGCGTTCGAGAGCTCTTGCCAAGACGAAGAGAATTTATAGGTAGAATTTTTACGTCAGATCAATATTGAGGTCAGCATAGGTCAAAGAAGGCTACATAGGCTTACAACAGAGCAGTGTACGTTTCCCCCTCTAGATCTGCCCAAAGCTAGAGCAAATCTTTATGCATCATTAGATTCCTCTCATCGCAGCGAATCGAATGATACATAATATGACCTTGCTAGGTCATATTATCCTCGACCTAACCGGGCTCCCCTCCGTCGTTCTCGCTCCGTCCGCTGTCGTGGCCGGGTGGCGCTCCCGCCCGTGATTCGTTGCGCGGCCGCGGTGCTTCCGTCGCGGGGGTCTCGGGGGGGGTGGGGTTCGTGAGCTGCAACGCTAGCGTTCTCTCCCTCATGTGTGGGACGACTCCCGGGATAACTTCATCACCTCCTCTCTGTCCCTTCATCAAGTACTGTTACGCTATTACCGTTATGCAGAGTACCCGTGTCTGTCATTATGTGATGCTGCTGAATAAACGTGTCACGGTTTCAATAGTCAAAATGACCTGAGCTAGGCCTAGGTCAGGGTCACAGAGTGACCTGGTATGGTCATGCTGCATATCAATCGACTCCCCGTGACAATATAAACACAATGCAAACAAAATGGGAGCTTTATCTCAATTCAGTCAGAAGTTATTGGCAAAACAACCACTCTCTGCTCCCGTGACCTGATATGACCTTTGAGAGGTCAGATGCCCAAAAACTCAACTCTATGGTTGAGATCGTGGTAAGAATAGACAGTTTGAGAATTTTCAGCCTTATCTATCCAGTATTTCCTGAAAACGAGTCCATTCTATTTTTCACCATAGACTTAATGGGGTGACCAAAAAATTGACCACATCAAATTGAATCCTGGCTTCACCCCCTGGCCCGATTGCTTTTCTCCGTTGGTACAAAATTTCAGAGATCTATCTCAAGCACAAGTCTCACAATCTTCTTCACTGCTAAGCTTCTCAATCTTCTTCACTGCTACTCTCGTCTTGCAAGCTCTACCTTTTACCGGCCGTTCGCGCACTTCCCCTCGGGCAGCCTGAGGGAAGTTGCTCAATCGTCGTCACAAATAACCCTGCTGATTTCTCAGTTTCTAGGGTGAATAAGGAGACGGAGCTCGTTGCCATAGCTACCCCCATTCATTGGCTCTATGTGTGCCAAATTTCAAAGCTAAGCTTTAAGTTTAAATTGGTTGAACAAGCGAACATTTAGGGTCATGTCAGGACTAAAACATTGGCCAGATGCAGAACTCTGGGAAAAAATGCAGTGTCGGAGCAGACAACTCACTAGGCACTTGCACTGTAGTCGCATGGTAAAAACAATGACTGCCCGTTGATATGGCTTTTTTGCTGATATCCCGAACGACACGTCCAAATGTCTTGCATGCAGGCTGAAAATTCTCGTCTTGCAAATGCACATTTTTTCTCAAATTTGTATTTTCGAAACCTCTCTACAAAGTTACGAGCAAAAAACCCTTAAGATTGTCGTGTGAAATTGCCGGGAATATCATTTTTCATATTATCTCATGAAATACTGAATGAAACTGGTGTTGGTACACTTTAATTGAAACGGAATGGTACGTGTTTTCATTTCCAGGCAATAGTTTAAGGTTGGAAGCTGTATTTGATGACTTATTGGCATATATGTCGAAATGAAAGGCCAAATTACAAACTATTTTTAGACCTATAACCTGCTTCGTGTTTTTTATTCTTTAGATTTCTTGATGTTAAAATGTTTTTCAAATGTCTTATCTATTTTTTGTCCTGTAAATGAGCAAAATCTGACAGGGCTTTATCCAGTGATTAAATAAAAAGGAGAAAATATGAAAACACCATAAAACACGTTTACCACCGATTTTCTTTATACGATTCCACGCATCCATCCAGCCAAAGTTCGGCAAGCGGGGCCGCAGAGCTCCGACAATGTGATATCCAGATGTGCCACGATGTCATAATATCCAGGCATTTACATGCTCTCCAGACATTTCATTATCCCCCAGCATAATGTGATTAACCCGCTCACCAAGCAAGAGCAGACAGACAGTCTGCAGGCGTGCATCCAGGATTTTCCTTTGCGCGAGAGCCTGGCTGACGAAGGGGATGGCGAGCTGATGAAGGCCGGTGCTGGAATGCGAACCATGCCTTGACCAGGAAAACTGTCTACTGGAGGTATAAGCCATTAGCGAATCAATGAATCTATGAAGCAGGGCTGGGGGTGGGGCACTAAAATAACCTCTTAGTAGTGCTCAAATGGAAGCCAGCTGAAATTAAGAGGAAACACCAATTCAAACAATCTAGTGAACTCTAATCAAAGGGAATGTTAAGCATGCGACTCATTTGGAACTCTGGTGACTCTATCACCGATCACCAGACTTGAGGCTCCCAACGGCTGGCACACCCGCCCGTTTAAGGATATTTACACATTCATGCACTTAAAGCAATATGAATGATGCCTGGCTGCGCTGATTTTGTTAATTTCTCCTCAGGGGTCATGGCCGTGTTAAGCTGGAATAAGAGCAGCCAGGCATGCTTCATGTAGCATGGTAGACCAGTGGCCGATCTTTGATTAAAGTTTCTTTAGATAGTTAGAGCAAGAATAGCAAAGGCGGTTGCACGTCTTTTACGGAACTGATAGATACTATTAAATATTATACCATATCTTGTTTTTACTAAGCTTAGGGAGGGCCTACGGTGTAAGTTGTGTTTAAATGCAATATGCATTGAATTAATTTGATTCAGCTACATGATTCAGCCAACATCTTAATGCTGGGTACTCGCATAGTAGGAAAATTTCACGTTGGAGTGAGGGCCATAACCTGGCGGATGGTGTCGTATCGGAAAGCTTGCGAGTCTTATCTTTTCCGTATGCAGACCCTTTGAATCCCCACACTATACCCCAACAAGCAGGCTCGGCCTCTCTGCCGTAGCCGCCACCCTACCCTCGCAAGTGTTGCAACACTCCACGACCCATTCCTCGAAATAAGCTTCCCCCTTTGCTCTGCGACATTTACTTAAACACCCCTCCCACAAAATTATCCACACTACAATTAAGAGGCGGTCAAAGGTGCATTGTCGCAGAACGCCTTTAAAATACTGAGCCTTTAGCATTGTAGGTTTTGCGCCCCTGTTCGGTAATAACAAATACCTGCTACACCATTCTCGGATAGTCGTGTTAAGGTATTGCAGCGTAAGTGAATAGCTCCTGTGTTCGTCCAGGCCGGAGAAACGCTAGTTACTGGTGATGTATTTATTTATTTATTCATTTATTCATCTCATATGAGCGACAGGGGCTTTGCCCTCAGTAAAAGCTCAAGTCAGTTATACCATCCAGATTCCCTAAAATTATATACATGGCACATGTTAAAAAACAAGTCAAGACAAAAAGTAAATACAAGGTAAGAATAAAAAGATACAAATATACAAAATAAAACTCTAAAAACATTAAAAATACATATGTAAAGGGCAATTCAATAAAATACAATCGAAATAAAAGGGAATAAATTGGTGCGTTCCTACTGCCTAACATACTTCCGAACTTGAGATTTGAACTGACCTTCGATGATAATCTAAATGGGTCAGCAAATGGACAGAGCATAGCATAAATATGCTGCTAGAATTGGGTCTGTTTTCAGACTTCCCACTGCTCGGCCGGTCTGGAGAAATCGTATGAGCATATCCACCGTCCTTTTTGCCTTACTGACAATTTAATCTGTGTTTTTTAAAGGTCAGAGCCGCATGACGAAATCCATGGAGCGAAGCAGATTGAGATTTCTCAAGAGGCTCTATTCTGGCCGCTTGGCGATTCTGACAGTTGATGCCAGGGCTCCGGAATTTTAAAGGGTGATAGCGCTTTTACGCTAGACGCCTAAACCAAGGCCCCAAATCTAAACTCAAAATAGTTTTTGAGAAATTTTGGAACAAATGTTTTCAATTTTGTATTTTTCTCATTTTTATTTCTTAAGCGACGAACGTAAAACTTGCCTCCTTTTGAATAAGCAACAGGAATCACCTAAGAAAAAAATTCGAAATTGTCCGCCAATATTTATTACGCCAAAACACAGTATTTCTAATAAAAGCAAAAAAGCGATTGAAATTTGACGGCCGACTTGTAAGCTCGATACGTCAGAGGGTACGCTTCATTTAGTTTAAAGACAGCCACCTGGAGGCAGCTAGGTCAATTTTCTTGTGCTTAGGCATAGTTTCCAGTGAAAAACGTAAAATTCTGACCTAGTTTTTGCCATTTTGCCGGAGGACTGCATTTTTGCCAATTTAATCTAAATCCTAATATCTCGCGATCTAATGCGCCGATTTGACGATTTCATTTCAAATAATGAAAGAACATTGCTTCCCCTAATAATAATTGGAGATGGATATCGTGATATTAAAATTCGTTTTTTCATATGTATAAATATAATTTTAGTAGAAAACATTTTATTTGTAGTTTCTCGGTTCCGAGCACATGTCATTCACAAGGTCACAATTGACATGGCTGAATAGGAAAGTTAATTGCAGTCATTTCATTCATTTACACTACCCACTTATCTCCAACGGCTTTCGAGTAATTCATCCGAAACGGTATTTCAATGAGCTAAATTTCTCGGAACACGTTTGCTTCTCACTATAGCAGGGGCGCAGTCAGGGGGGCACAGGGGCACGTGCCCCCCCCATCGGTGTCGGGGTGCCCTTTTGATTGCCGGGTGGTGTACCCCCTTTGAGCCGTGCCGCTCGAAATTTAGTGCCCTACGCCGTTGAACCTAGATGGAACTAGACCGCATTTAGTGATTTCAACTATTGTTTGACAATTAAGTGCCTTTTTAGTCAGCTAGAGCATTCTGTCGCCTTTCCAAGCACCCGGGAAGAGTATACGCACGTAATCCGTTTCCAGATAATGCCTCATCGTCGCCAATAATCGTACGGGTGGAGCTCATCTGGTGCCCCCTGGAGGTGATCATGTGCCTTCTGAGCTGATCTGATGCCCTCGTAGTCAATCCGGTGCCCCCTCCCCTGAATAAATAATTGTGCCTTCTGAACCTATATAATGCTTTCTAAGTTATTCTGATGCCTCCGAGCCTGCCTGCTGCCCTATTAGCTGTTTTAGTGCCCCTTGAGCTGATCCAGGCCCCTGAACTTATTTAATGCCTCCCGGCGTTTATCTACTGTCTAGGGGGCACAGGGGTACGTGCACCCATCGGTGCCGGGTGCCCTTTTGATTGCCAGGTGGTGTACCCTCTTTGGGCCGTGCCGATCCAAATTTAGTGCCCTACGCCATTGAACCTAGATGTAACTAGACTGCATTTAGCGATTTCAACTATTGTTTGACAATTAAGTGCCTTTTTGGTAAGCTAGGGCATTCTGTCGCCTTTCCAAGCACCCGGGAAGAGTATAGGCACGTAATCCGTTTCCAGAAAATGCCTCATCGTCGCCAATAATCGAACGGGCGGAGCTCATCTGGTGCCCCCTGGAGCTGATCATGTGCCCTGTGAGCTGATCTGGTACCCTCGTAGTCAATCTGGTGTCCTCCTGAGAAAATAAGTGTGCCTTCTGAGCCTATAAAATACTCTCTGAGTTAGTCTGATGTCTCCGAGCTTGCCTGGTGTCCTTTTAGCTGTTTTAGTACCCCTTGAGCTGATCCGGGTCCCCTGAACTTATTTAATGCCTCCCGGAGTTGATCTACTGTCCAGGGGTGCGGCCAGGAAGGCACAGGGGGCACGTGCCCCCATCACTGCCGGGGTGCCCTTTTGATTGCCAGGTGGTGTACCCAATTTGGGCCTTGCCACTCGAAATTTAGTGTCCTACGCCGCTGAACCTTGATGTAACTGGACCGCATGTAGCGATTGAAACTATTGTTGGACAAACGTTGATAAGTTTTGAAGTGCTGCGGCGAGGAGCATGATGATGAGTTGTTAAGATGTTCCTGGCCTCTCCCTCGAAATCCGAAATGTAAAACACTGAAGATTATATATTCGGGTGGCACCTTCATCAGAATCGTGGAGTAAATATCAATAATTCTCAGTCCTAGTATAGCCAGACCTCGAATTGAGCTTCACACAAAAATGCCTTTTAGAATGAATCGTTAAAAATAAGATTGGATGTCGTGACAACAACCATATTGGTACCTCTAACCAAAAGTAATGCCGACAATGCGACAAACCTAGAGCAGTATTTGTGACAGTCTTTTCTATTATTTCAGCCAAACACTAGCTTTTGATTAACAGTGAAAAACTCGCTGAAGTACCTTAATCGGTTATATGAATATTTCTGTTATTCTTATTTACTATTTTTCGTCGACTGCAGCTAAAATGCTAACCAAAACTACCTATTAAGCACTAGTATACGTGATACTAATTCGGTGTAAAGACTATACGGTGTAAAGACGTATACTAGTGCTTAATAGGTAGTTTTTGGTTAGCATTTTAGCTGCAGTCGACGGAAAATAGTAAATAAGAATAACAGAAATATTCATATAACCGATTAAGGTACTTCAGCGAGTTTTTCACTGTTAATCAAAAAGCTAGTGTTTGGCTGAAATAATAGAAAAGACTGTCACAAATACTGCTCTAGGTTTGTCGCATTGTCGGCATTACTTTTAGGTTAGAGGTACCAATATGGTTGTTGTCACGACATCCAATCTTATTTTTAACGATTCATTCTAAAAGGCATTTTTGTGTGAAGCTCAATTCGAGGTCTGGCTATACTAGGACTGAGAATTATTGATATTTACTCCACGATTCTGATGAAGGGCTGTGCCCGAATATATAATCTTCAGTGTTTTTTTACATTTCCGGATTCGAGGGGAGAAGCCAGGGAACATCTTAACAACTTATTGTTGGACAACTTAATACCTTTTTCGGTCAGCTAGGGCATTCTGTCGCCTTTCCAAGCACCCGGGAAGAGTATGGGCACCTAGTATGTGTCCACCTAATGCTTCATCGTCGCCAATAATCGTACGGGTGAAGCCAATCTGGTGCTCCTTGAGCTCATCTCGTGGCCTCTAAGCTGGTCTTGGCCCCTTGAGCTGATTACTTGCCCTCTAAGCTGATCTGGTGCCCCTGAGTCAATCGAGTGCTCCACTGAGCAAATAATTGTGCCTCCTGAACCTATATAATGCCCTCGGAGTTAGTTTAATGCTTCCGAGCTTGTGTGGTGCCCTAATAGCTGATTTAGTGCCCCTTGAGCTGATTCGGGCCCCCGAGCTGATCTCATGCCTCCCCCAAGTTGATTCTGTCTCCTAAGTCAATATGGTGCCTCTTCAGCTGATTAGGTGCCCCCTCAACCGATTATTGATGTCTCTTTAGATGGTCTGCCCCCCCCTGAGCTGGTTTGGTGGGCCCTGAGACCATCTTGTCTCCCCTGAGCTGTTATGTTGCTCCCTGAGCTGATTTAGGCTCCTGCCATAGTCTGGGGGGCTGGGAGCTGATCTGGACCCCGAGCGGATCGATCTGGTGCCACCTGAGCCCATCTGATGCCCTCTGAGCTAGTCTGGTGCCCCCTGAGTAATCTGGCGCCATTTAAGCCGATCTGGGCCTCCTTACGTGATTTCATGAGCAGCTCTAAAGCCCTGAGCTGAGCTGAGCCCACAGAGGCTGATGAGGGCCCCTGAGATGGTATGGGGCCTCTGAGCTTGACTTATCTGGTATTCCCGAGCTGGTCGGGGACCACTGATCTGATTGTTTGTCCCCGGAGCTGATCTGGTGCCCTATGGGCATCTGGCGTCCCCTGAGCAGCTATGGGGCTTTTGAACTGATTGGGCCCCGAGCTGGTGAGGGATCCCTGAGCTGATTTAGTGCCTCTGACTTGAACATGCCCACTGTGCTGATCGATCTGGTGCACCCTGAGCAGGTATACTGCCTCCTGAACTCAACTAATGCCCCCTGAGTCGATCTGGTGCCTGCTGAGTCATCAGTGTGTCTCCTGAGCTCATCTTATTCCCTCTGAACTAGTCTGGTGCCCCATGGCTAATATGGTGCCCTTTAAGCTAAACCGGGCCTCCTGGTTTAATTACGTGATTTCCTGAGCAGCTCCCAGGCCCTGAGCTGAGCTGGGCCCACAGGGGTGGTGAGGGCCCCTGAGATGGTATGGGGCTCCTGAGCTGATTAAGTACCTCCTGACTTTATCTGGTATTCACGAGCTGATCTGGGCCCCAGGCTGGTCGGGGACCACTGATCTGATTGTTTGTCCCCTAGGCTGACCTGGTGCCCTATGGGCCGATCTGGTGTCCCCTGAGCAGCTCTGGGGCTTTTGAACTGCTTGGGCCTCGAGCTGGTGAGGGATTCCTGAGCTGAATTAGTGCCCCTGACTTGATCTTGCCCCCTGACCTGACTTGAGGCCCCTGAACTGATCTGGGGCCCCAACAGGGGCCAAAAAGTGTTCAGGTTGTCACCATTAAAATGCCAAACCATAAATGTGTCACCAGCCCAGGCTGTAAAATGTTGCACGTTTTGAGTTATTAGGATATCAAGGGATACTCCTGGACCATCTTAGTTGTTGAAAAACATTGCGAGTTTAAATTGCATGTGCAAATTTTGGCTATTTGTTCCGTTATTCGTCTGGAGCAAACATATCAGCTAATTTTGTCACCTTGTCCATCTTGGGCTGTCACCATTTAGAATGCCAAAATGGTCAGTTTTTCGACCCCTGGGCCCCAAGAGCTGATCTGGGGCCCAATAGCAGATCTAGGTTCTGAGGGTACCCTGAACTGGTCTGGGTGCTGAGCTTGTGAGAGCCCCTTAAGTTGGCTTGAGGTTCCCTGAAGTGATCTGGCGCCTTAAACTGTTCTGGGGCTTCTTGAACTGGTTTAAGGCCCTTTGAGCCTATCTGTGGCCCATTGAGCTAGTCTGATGACCTCATCTCTGGGACCAATGAGCTAGTCTAGTCCCTGGGTGAAGCATGAGCTGCTCTGTGACCCTGATCTACATCAGGGGCCCCTGCGGTGGTCTTGAATAGATAGATAATAAGAACACAAGGCCAACTCCCATCATCTTGGGGTGGGGTCAATGAGCTAGTATATTCCCTGGACGCACAACTGGGGGATGGGGGAAGCTGCTCTGGAGGCCTCTTATCCACACTTGGGGGCCCCAGAGCTGGTCTTGAATAGATGGGGAATAAGATTACAATGGAAACTCCCCTTGTAAAACAGAGCTAACGAGGAATGAGGAATCTCTAAAACGGCTTGTGATACCTAGGCACCCCTGGTTATATAAATTTATTATACTGGTGGATTCTGGGAAGGGATGATAAAAAGGCATGTGCCCCTGAGATCAGAGCACAGTCCCCTAAACGAGGATTTCTACTAACAAATTTGAATGAAGAAATAGTTTTCACAATTTTCAGCACTGTCACACCATCCCCATCCAAACCACCGGCCTGTTCACCTTTTATTTACTCTTAATTGGGACCGAGCCTTGAGAATATGGAACTTAATAAACGCGTTCAAAGGTATCTCCCAAATTTTTTCCGGCGGCAAAAATGTGTTCTTCCAAAGACACTATGCTACTCCTCGTCCCACGGTGATTGTGGTAGGCAAGGAACTTAATCCGCATTCAGCCAGGGCTCACTCGTCACGACAAAACCAATGGGCATAACAAAATAATTTTCGGCTCCACTTTGCCTTAACCTGCACATTGTAACAGATATCACATGCTCCACTGATTTCTCTGATGTTAAGTACTTGCATGAGTTGGCTGTCCTTAAATCTAGCAAAAAGTAGTGTTTTGGCTACTTACATGGCATTTTGGTGATATTTTTCCCCTTTTTTAGTTTTAATTGAGTTTTCCTTCTCCGTCATTGATTTATTTGCATTTTTTATTGAACCAAAGATGCCCAAAAAATGATATAAACAAAGATATAGTAAGTTTTTTTAGGTTACGTTAAAAAGTGCCCTTTTTCCCGGGGTGCCCCTCAAAGTTGGTGTGCCCCCCCATACGAAAGCTCTGGCTGCGCCCCTGCACTATGGTTTGAAGTCCTCATAATGAATGGAAGTGGATGCAATTTGACATAAAGGTAGCTTAGGGTCACCGATACAAGTGATTCTAGGCCAATATAATGTTTGGGGGCATTCCAGGACAAAACGACAAAAAATTCAATTTGACACCACCATGTCTAGAAAAAATCTGAAAATTTGTCTCCGGGGTAGTTTTGGGCCAGAAACACGCCTGTGAGAATCTTAGCCCCCTCCGACCAACGGTGACCGAGTTATAGCTCGAGGCATTTTCGGGAGGTCACCTTGTAGATTCATCTTCGATGCTTCATAACTCAACAACGCATTGCCCGATTAACAAGTTTTGTATATCATTGAACTCGTCTTGGACCATAAATTATTTTGAAAAAAATTAAAATTTTAAAAATTTTGACTTAATTCGTTTGACCTTTTCTTAGATGACCTAGCTTGACCTTTTCGACATTGAAATTGACCTTTTAGACACCTCAAAAATTTTGCTTCATCAAATATCTTTTGATAGAAAAAAATGCGTTCTTTTTATAAATTCAAAATATTTAGCACCGAAGGTGGGTATGTAGATCGTTTTTGACCACTGCGGCAGTACAGCCTTATGTTTAACGCCGCAAACATAGCGATTGCTTTTGTAATCGGTTGCTGGTAATCATATGGCATTGTCTTTACGAAATTTTCATCGTGAAAGTGGCAAAATATATGACAGTTAACACGCGCCCACCCGAGGGGGTGGGAAACCAGCCTCCTCAGGCCTCTACAGGTAGTAAAAAAACATCTTCGTGCAGCGCCACCGTACTCCATGTACCTCTTAACACAACATTTTGCAACTTCTGAAAACATAATTTAGGTCAACTGGGAGGTGGTAGGTACCGTAAATACTGAAGGCCAGCTGGCAACTGACTGGTGAGGAGGGTGACCTGAGGTAGACGGTCGTCGTTATGCCTTGTGGGACTTTCAACTTTGGTTCATTGATTAACACTTCATCGTGGGAGTTGCTCGTTTGAGTGGTGGGGTCGGGGTCTCCGTAAAAAGTCCCTTGATGACTCTAGTGAGACACCTACTCCTAAAACTGAACTGGCATCAACTTGGACAATATTTATGAAAATTTAAATTGCAGTCATTAAAAGTGATAGAAAGGTATCCATTGTTTCGAGGGAGACGAGGGCAAATGAACTTATTAATAATTGACCTTTTAGCCTTAAACGAAAATTTACAAAGATGTCGCGGCTTTCTCCATAATTGAAACAAGTATAACTTATCCTATGGGAACCACTAACTCACACAATTACATCGTTCCTGGAGATGGAAAAATAATACCGATACAAGGTGACCCAGTGCAGCACAGCATACGTTTGAGAGGATTCATGCAATGTAACGTGTCTGAAAGGCGTTCATTCCCAAAAATTAATATGAATCTGCTCATATATGAGAAAAAATGCCCTGAAATTGTAACGCATTCGACTTGGTCACTTGAACAGGTTACCTCATGATATTTTTACAAGGTGATCATTTCATAGCTGACACGGATCCCAGAATCCCAGATGAATAATGACACAGTGCACTAGGAGTGATGCCACTAAACAGCCAATTTCAACCACTACCGAATATGTTACATACAATCGTTTGGTCGTGTCACCTTTGAGTTTGCTCGAGGTCACAGTATTTTTTACAGGAACTAAGTGGAAACCTAAATTTTGTGGCATAGTAGGTGACAGAGGTGAGCCGTAGAAAGAAACGTTCAGCACCATTGGAACACTCTTGTTGAGCCCAAACGAATTATGTATCTTATGATATTGCCTAGTCAAATGTCAAAATTAACCTGCTTTGACCTAGAGCCAGGCTTAGGTCTGTATGGTAAAAAGAATATTAATCAAACTGCAGAGGCAAGTCAGACACGACAACGTAAAAATAAAACGTCCATCGCAATTCTCGACAATTCTCAATTCTCTCAAGTTATCAAAATTTACCAATTGCTCCATGCATTTCTAATGAAAAGATCATGACCCTGACCCTACTCCCGGTTATCGACATAGAAATCCTGCTACGAAAATTATCGTGCTCGGCGACCTTACTATGTAATGTGAATCTAACGACGATAGGCTAGATTTGATATTATTGATGCACCTCCCAAACTTTTTTCGAGGTTAGGTCTCTTGACCTGGGTTGGCCGTCTGACCTAGTATGACCCAGACATAAAATTTTGCCAGAAGCTGCAAAAATTTCGAGTTAGAGCTACATGAAGTACGGTGGCGCTGCGCGAAGGTCTTTTTTACTACCTGTGGAAACCTGAAGAGGCCGGTTGCCCACCCCTTGTGTGGGCGCGTGTTAATTCTCATATATTTTGACACTTTCACGATGAAAATTTCGTAAAGACAATGCCGTATGATTGCAAGCAACCGATTACAAAAGCAATCGCTTTGTTTGCGGCGTTAAACATAAGGCTGTACTACCGCAGTGGTCAAAAACCGTCTGCATACCTACCTTAGGTGCTAAAAATTTGGAACTTAAAGCAAAAACGCATTTTTTTCTATCGAAAGATATTTGATGAAGCAAAATTTTTGAGGTGTCTAAAAGATCAATTTCAATGTCGAAAAGGTCAAGCTAGGTCATCTAAGAAAAGGTCGAACGAATTAAACGTCAAAATTTTAAAAAAAAAATTTTCTTCAAAATAATGCATGGTTCAAGACGAGTTCAATGATATACAAAACTTGTTAATTGGGCAATGCGTTGTTGAGTTATGAAGCATCAAAGATGAGTCTACAAGGTGACCTCCCGAAAATGCCTCGAGCTATAACTCGGTCACCGTTGGTCGGAGGGGGCTAAGATTCTCACAGGCGTGTTTCTGGCCCAAAACTACCCTGGAGACAAAGTTTAAGATTTTTTCTAGATATGGTGGTGTCAAGCCTTGGTCGATCTGTCCTGGAATGCCCCCTTTACCACTGCAAATGGCTTTGTGCTTCAAAGACTCCTCTGGAACTTTAGTCTCAAACTTGCAACTGAAAAACAAACTGCATTTCACCTGGGTTAATGCAATACTTCCTCCTCTCTTTGTGTGTCAATACAGCGGCCAATAGTCGCTGCACTAAGCCATGTAGACAGAGTTTATCACGCGTGTTTCCAAAGGCGGATCCAGGGGCAAGGGGGGCACGTGCCCCCCATCGACCCTCGGCACCCCCTGAAAGATTGATGGCGCCCCCTAAAATGTCGCTTCCCACCCCCTCCCACAGGATACGAAAGTCGGCGCCCACCGATAGGTTTTGTCGGTCATAAGTGGCGCCCCTCTAGTCCGGATGGCGCCCCCGGGAAGGTGCCCCCTCCGATCGGTAATCCTGGCTCCGCCTATGCGTGTTTCAATTTCTCTATGCCAATGTCCGATTATTTCCCAATTCAGAGGATGACAGAGACGCTGTCAGCACTTTGGTCTGCCAATAACCCGTCTAAACGCAGATTCTGCAACCAGGTGATGGCGGTGCCAGAAAACAAGCATGCGTTTTCGTTTGTAGTTATTTTGTTTTGATTTGCTTTTTGTTTTTGGCTTACACTTCAAGTCATTGAGCACGGCAGCCCCGCTTTATGGCTTTTTATTACGTTCTGCACTTGACACAACAATAAAACGTTTCCATTCTAAATAAAGCAAAAGAGGCATGCCACTCCATTAAGTGACACTGGCACCGCTATGGAATGAAATATGTGAGTACGGAGTATGGAAAAGGGCATGGAGTACTGCTTACTGTAACATCATAGTTAAATTGCATGTTTTGTTCAAATACTAAAATGAAAACATTGACCAAAATAAGTTTATTTTTCAAGCTGTAGGATTCAACTTGGCCACGTAAGGCCTTATTGAATCTACCAATCGAAGGAAAGAAGTCGACGATGATAATGTCCAATTTATTGATGCAATTGCCAAACAGCGGATGAGAGACAAAAATGATAACCGACAACAACAGTGCCAATATTTACAAATGGGAACATATACCCATTCCAATGGGAAATAAAATCCCAGAGAAATACGTAACACTCGATATGAACGCGTGTAGAGTGAGTGAGAGCGTGAGTGATCGGGAGAGCGTGTGACGGCGAGGAATAAATCGCCGGCAGGTTCGATGCCGTAATTGACAATGAATTCAGCGACGGCTGCAAACCGAAATCGGACTTGCACTGAGCAGAGATATGCTCAGTCAAGAGTGCAGACCCAATGACACGACGGTATTGTCAGTGTAGTTGGGAGGGAACGAAACACTCCAGGGAGTGGCCCTGGCGAGTGATCGCAATGCAGCAGTGGAGGAGTGGACCAGCCCAGAGAGTAGCCCTGGCGAACTGACCGGTGTTGTCACCACGCAGCGCGCCTTTATACCCGGCCGGCAGTGGTCACGTGACCAGGTCGCGCTCTGGTTGGTCGGCCGGGTGGGTCGCTGGTGTGGTGGCAGTGACCCGGCGCGCGCCTGTGCCTGCGGCGGTGGTCGGCTGACCGCGCCGCGGCTGAGGGCGCGGGGTCAGCTGGTCGGCTGCGGCTGGAGCCGTGTAGCGGTGCAGTGGCCGCTACACTGTCTATGATATTCATCACACCAAGTCTTGTACGACAGTTAAAATATCCAACTTAATAGAAAATACAGCATTCACATCACAGCTCAACTCTCAGAGACCAGACTGAGCCTCGCGCTGCCAGAGGTGCTCGGACACCCGAGGCGGCGCGCCGCGCGCGAGACGACGACCAGCACGGGGGAGGGGAGGGGAAGGAGAGAGGTGAAAACAAGAGTTGTGTTCATACCACGGTCTGGAAGATAACAGTCTGCTCTATCATAATGAAATTTTGCACTTTCTTGCGTCTGTTCTCAGTATCATGGCGTGATTGACTTAATCAGGTATATTCTATTGCATTAAACGTTAGTGTCGATCACCGAAGGGAGACCACCCGCATATTGTTCTGTCTCTGGCAAACATCCCGACAGCAGTACGTCTATCTCTATCCTCTATGATAATTTTTAAAATATTCAGAGAATGACAGAAATAATCAAGACCTCGGTCTGTCGACGCCACGTCTAAAGGCACATTCCTAGGCTGGGTGACGTCGATGGTGGACAAACAAGCACGCGCTTTCCTTCACGGTACATATACAAAGTAAGAAGGACCAGTCTTTAAAACCAGTGGCCTATACAATATTGCATAGTGGTATGGCTTACGGTAATACAGTGCACATGACTTATATATATCATACCCATTTACAGCCCGACTTGAAGAGGAAGCAGCAGACGAAGATTAGTCCATTAGTAATCACCACCTCACGAATGTCCGAGCAAGTTGAAATAACACTGAACAAACCGAGATGGCAGTTACAGAACAGACTTTTGGGTAGTCGTTGATATCTTCCTGAGCTTCTAGAATTACAAAACGGCACCTGTTTTACCGATCGAGGA